>JAOWBU010000193.1:0-50000 GCA_026212405.1 Petrea volubilis | reverse complement strand
ATGTAATATGGTATGTGATATCATATCATTGTGCTGCAAATTTTGCAATCTCTATAGAATCAAATTCAATGGCCGCTCATCTACATATTAATTCCCATGCCTAACTTCAAGATTCTTTAATTTACTCCATGAAAGCAACAGCTTAGTAATTGTGTACTATGATATCAACATTTTGTTTTGTATATCAATATATTCACAATTTATTAATTTAAAATTTGATAGATATATATTAATTAGGATTGAAAAATGAATTAAACTACTCGATACTCGGCTTTACTCGAGATTAATCATAAAAAGTTTGTTTCAGCTTGGTTTGTTAAGAGTAACTTTGAACATGTTTTTCAGTTAGAAAAAAATTGAAATTTAGTTTGAACTAGATTCGATTAATAAAAATATAGTAATATTTGTGTAGAAATATCAAATTACTGGAACTCGAACTTGGCTTGATTAGAGATCGATTGAGCTCAGCTCATTTAATAATCTAAGTTCAAATGAGATTTCAAACTCGATTAGAAATTAATTTATTTGACTCGACTCGATTAGATTCATTCACACCCCTGGTAACATTCACATAGCGTGAATAGTTTTATTATTTTCCGTAAATTTGATCGATTCAAGAATCTCCTATGGTTCATATGTAAATGTTTACTCTCTTACATTGTACAACAATTCTACAAGCTCATGATAATCTTGACAAGCAAAAACCTATGTCAAAAAACCAACATTCTCCTTACATCATTTCTTTCATTCATTCTCCACCACAACATGGCTTCGACACAAGCTGGCTATTGATCTCCTCTCTTCAACAATTCTTGACAAGATCTTTTGAAGCTTAACCCCTTCATCTCGTTTTTCCACAACATCAATATCCCCAAAACTTGAACAAAAATATTCATCAGTACTAGAATTCAATGATGCCTTGTTCACTAGTCCTGTTTTCGTGCACCATCTCCCGGGCGCAATCCGGTTGGGATCACGCTTGAGGAGTCGCTTGTCGATCTCTTGCAGCTCACGAGAGTCGTCTTTCCCGAAGGGCCCCGCAAAAATCGCTCGGTTTCTTGGAATTCGTGAATCTTTATTGGTTTTCGGGACAATGTGCCTTAGGTTGTCATTGATCGTGGTGTTGTGAAACCGGGGTGTGTTGCATAGGATAGTTTGGAAGTACGACTCGAGTGGAGAGACAACATTGTTGAAGTAC
This sequence comes from Petrea volubilis, assembly GCA_026212405.1. Classification (NCBI taxonomy): domain Eukaryota; kingdom Viridiplantae; phylum Streptophyta; class Magnoliopsida; order Lamiales; family Verbenaceae; genus Petrea; species Petrea volubilis. The sequence continues at coordinate 48,802 of JAOWBU010000193.1, read as the reverse complement.
ATTAGTAGCTTTCTCGGGAGATTGTCCCATCCACTCACGCAATGGTTCGAGAAGTTCCTGCTGAGGATCATCCATGGCGAACCTGCGAAAACAAAGAATCAAGAAATTACGAATACCCCACTCTGACCGTTGAAATAATTGACAAAATTTTATTACAAAGAGATTTGCAAATATTGTTAAAATTTTAATGTTGGCATCATTGTAGTTAATCTAACCTCCAAATATCTGAAATGTATCAGGTATGTCCCTAGTTTCTTCAGCATAGAAAACGGGAGTCTTTTGTGTAAGATAGAGGTTGGGATCTACAGCAATCTGGCTAATATTATGCCTCCTGCACAATTTATTTTCCAAGTTACATGTAAATATAGTCATAAATATTAACTAACGAATCCCAATAAAGAAATTTACAAAAAAAAAAAAAAAAAAAACACTTTTCTTATTTACGGATCAAGGCAAAATCTTGCAACTTAATGAAAACAATTATAAAATATTATTTTATATAAAATTTCGAGGGTTGACTGCCCCTACCGGCCCCCCTCAATTCTGTACTTACTCCTCCCAGACCGTGTCGTTGGAGTAGCCCACGAAATTCAGATCCCTAGGCAGTGAACCAAAAGCAAACAGAATATCTGCAGAACCAACAAGAATGTTGTTACACAAACATCCTTAACACACACACACACACACCAAGAAACAACATTACATCACTTGAAAGTTGAAATCAAGAAACAGGATTGTATACATATTGTAACAGGTAATAGCAATCGCACCGTCTTGAGTCCAGAGAGGATAATCCCGTGAGCCCAACGGGACGAACCAGTCCCAATCCGGGCTAATCCGGAGCAGCAACGCAGCAGCATGGAGCACAGCAGCTAATCCAGAAGCCCCCCTTTGGTTCACAGGATAACTTTGTCCCACAGCATACACATTCCCAAATTCTTGAAAAACTCTTTGGGAATTGATTGAAAGGGCCAACTCAAATCTCTCATATTCAGGTGAAGTTGAATCAAGCTGCAAAAGATACTGGTTTCTTGGGTGATAAATGGCCCTCAATAGCCTCAAAATCCTTTTGTTTTCACCTCTTGATCCCAGGATCCAATAGGCTAGGATTGGTGGTGCATTAGGCCCTTTTGAAGGGGTCCTTGTAGGTGATAAATGCTCATATTTTTGGCCTGAAAATGTTGTAATATCATATGATCTTGACCATAGTATTAAGAATAATAAGGCCACTAAAAAGGTTGTAAGACATAGTCTATAACTTGGGATCATTGCAAAAAATCTTGGCCAAAATTGATGAACTTGAAATTTTTTTGTAATAAAAGTGAAAAATGGGAGAAAAGATGAAGAGGGTCTCTTTTTTTCTTGGCTAAAATAGATGAACTTGAAATTTTCTTGAAATTAAGGTGAAAAAAGAGAAAAAGATGAAAAGGTGGGGTTTTTTTTTTCTTTTTGGGAAATATATTAGGTGTGCTAGATGGCAATCAATGTACCAAACTAATCAAAAAGTCTGAAAATCTTGAGATGAAAGCAAACAAAGAAAGAAAAAGTTAAAAAAGATATTAATCAAAGATAGAAAATTCTAAGATCATGCAGGCCATGTTAGGTGGTAAAAAAATAAAAACAAGAATAAAAATAAAGGGGAACAATGTTATCTCAATAGGGAGGGGACAGGTGGGTCAATGTTCGGTATGTTTTAAAATAATTATCTTTAGGTGCCATCATTTGAATTGAGAATCATGTCTCTCTTTCTTAATTTTTTTTATATATTTGAGTGGTAAATAAAATTTGCCCTTTGGATCTAGAATTTTGATGTGAGAAATTTCAATTTTATAATTGTGATATTTGTCATTGTTTGTTAGATTTGTTTAGTTACTTTGTTTTTGTTCCAATTTATTATGATCTTTATCGTGAATTCTTTTTTGTGTTTTGATTTATATACTTAGATTACAAAAAAAAGGGGGGGCGGGAGGGGGGCGGGGGTTTAAACTTACATTTTTAATGATTTTAATTGACATTTAGAGACGAAAGCATTATAAAACCACCTCCCTTTCCCTCGCCTCTGTCTCTTACAATCCAAAAATATTTTTTGTGTATTAAGTGTGGGTCTCATCAACGCACGTCATATTTAAAATTAAGCTACATCCAGCATGTATTTTATTAAATACATATAAAACATATATGATCCTGATAGTTGCGGTGTACGGGCATAATTCAAATATTTGATTCATATAAGATTTAGAAGCCGTTTGGATGGATTTTTTTTAGAAGAGAAATACTTGTTCTATGGGGAAAAAAAATTCAATAAAAGAAATTGTATTCGGATGGATTTTTTTAAAAAAAATATAAGCCATAAAAAAAATTCAAAAGTGATTTTTTTTTGTAAGCTACACATAGTAATTTCAAATAAAAGTATCTTATAAAGTAATTTTAGTTACTATATTCAAATGCAAATTATTTGATTTTAATAAAAATTTTATTACAAAAAATACGACTAGAGAAGTATTTTTTTTTAAAATTCATTCAAACGGACTTAATCCCGACCTTTAACCTTAAAAAAAAACATATTCTTCTACTTGTTAGACTCTAAACTAGGACTTGAAGCTACCAATATTGACAATTACTTTTACATACTGCTTTAAAAATCAAACATTGCCATTATTGATTAAAGTAAAGCCAATTTCAAATGGGTTTATTTTATAACCTTATTGGATCATAAATTTTGAAGGTGGCCCATTTAACTGAATTTGTGCTTTGAAAGCTAAAGCCCAATTAAGGCCCATTTTAGTTGGGCCAAAGAGCCCATTGTTTTGAAGCCCGACAAAGGCCCACATCAACTCTGTTCCGTACATATAAACCTCGCTTCGAAAAGCCGAATAACAAAACAGAGTATCGCTGCTTTTCTGTTCTCTACGTATAATCTTGTCAGCCATGGAAGCTCTCTCGAGTTCAGCTTTGCAAATTCAGAGATTCTCTGGGAGTTTTTTGGGAATTCAATGTACCAAGAGTAGCGCCAACCATTGTGCGTCGTTGAGAATAAACCCGAGTTGCGGGAAGGCGGCGGCGCCGTCTTTGCGATGTGCGTCTCGAGTTCCGGCGGTGGCCCGGGAAGCGTCGGCCGAAGGCGGCGAGGGAGAGGGAGATAGTCGGTTAAATAACGATAATGGTGTGTTTAGTTTGGTTCCAGAAGAGAATCTCTCGTTGTCTCAGGTAAAAGAGGAAAAAAGAATGAAAAGAATAGATGCTCTCTCTCTCTCTCTCTCCTCTCTTATTGGGTTTCTGTATGTGGGATGTTTGCAGCTTTTGTTTTGTGTTTTGTGGTGTTTATGTTAGGGGACTGGATTTGATGATTTGGGAGCGTATGCTTTTTAAAAACTCGTTCTTTTTGCGCCTTTTCGGGTTTATCAAGATTAATTGCATATGAATTGTTTGTTCTAATTATATTACTTTGCTTGTCGGCCTATCTTTCGGGGACAACCTTATGGCTTGACACCTCTAGTTCCCTTTGTGTGTGTGTGTGTGTGGCAAGCATTATGTTTGATTTTGGTGGAGATTGTCTTGTTCAAGTTTTTATTTGAGAACGGCAAATAGGACTCAACTAAAGATCTTTCCTTTGGAAGTATTCGGACATAGATGATTTTGTGCATTGCAAGATCATTGACAAACTCTGAGCTTAGACTTGATATAAAGTTAGCATTTTCTTTTAATCATCAGACAATGGTTCTTTGCATCGAAAAACAATAAAAATATGACGCTTTGTAGAGGTATATGAAATGTGTGTTTCTGCGTGTAGTCATGAAAGAAAGAAAGTTGGGAATATGGTGAGTGAATATTCATGTCATTGGTATTATGATATTGTGCGTTGGGTTTCCCATATTGAAAACTATTAATTTCACCACTAACAATTTCATTACACAGTACCTCTCGATTTGTGAAGTTTAAGATTTCCAAGAAAAGGTTATTTGCATGCATGGTTCTTAAGTTTGGAGGTTGTTTATTCTGGCCTCGAACTCCCCCAAGAAAAGGTTTTAGTTGTATTTTGTACTCCCTGGCATGGTTAGTTAGACATCTCTTTTCATGGTATAGTCCATCAATGGATATTTCAAATGGCTTGTTCGGCTTTGTTGTGATGGGCTCTCTCATATCCTGAAGGGTAATTCAGATCTCGAACAAAGCACTGAAAAGGATATAAATTTGACGACACCTCCTCTCGTGGTCTCATATGGAAGCCCAAGTGGAGGAAGCACAAGAGCTGGGCTTTTCAGAACGCCTATATCTGGAGGAGTACAAAGTGCAACCTCTGCTCATGGCTTACCCAGACCGGCCTTAGCTGTCCGGAATTTGATGGAACAGGTAATAAAAACTTCCCTTTTTATTGAATCATTGAAATCTTTATTTAAACTGCCCCGGCTGCTAAAGACTTTCTAAAAGTGGCTTCTGACATGATTTCTTGCCATTATCTTGTTGTGTTCCAATAAGGGAAGGCTAGGTTTGCTCACCTGTGTACTGTCATGTCTCGTATGCATCACCGCCGGGAAGGTTATCCATTTGGTTCACTTGTAGATTTTGCACCAGATCCTATGGGACGTAAGTGTTAAAGAGATATAATCAGTGGAAACTGTAGCCAATATGCTGCTTGCATACTTGATAAATTGACTTACCAGTATGCAAATAAAACAAAGACTTTGATTTGGTGCCATAGGAGTAATGTTTTGACATTTGCAGATCCAATATTTTCATTCTCACCACTGGCTATACACACTAGGAACTTGTTAGCTGATCCAAGGTGCACGCTAGTGGTACAGGTTAGAAGCATTTTTTTTTACAATGTTGTTTATTTTCTGTTACTGTTTATTGTTGCACTTCTTCATCTATGGGCTCTAAAGTCCTGAAAATTCATTAGATTCCTGGATGGAGTGGCTTGTCAAATGCACGGGTGACAATTTTTGGCGACGTATACCCACTCCCAGAAGACCAGCAGGTGACTGCCTTCTTTCTTCAACTTATATGATTATCTTATAATTGTCATATCACATGGAGTTTCAGATTATATTTCAGACGGTGATTATCATGTCTTATTCTATTACCAGGCATGGGCTCATAAACAGTACATAGCAAAACACCAACAAGGGCCTTCTCAGCAGTGGGGGAATTTCTACTACTTTCGAATGCAGCACATAAGGTTTGTCTCTTTTTCTGTAACTTTGGCTCGCTTTGTGATACGTCTCGTCTTTTTAACTTTTGGCATTTTGATGGCAAAGAAATGAATAGAAGTGGATGGGTCTTGGTGGCCAAAAATGCCACTTTTTCCTAGAATTCAGTTTTCAAATACTTTTCTCTTTCCTGCTCTTAACAATCACTACAACATTATTCGAATATCCCAGTTGACTAGCTTCATACACAACTTTTAATGAACTGTGCATTTGTACAAGGATAAGATTGCAAATCTTGCAGCCATTTAGTATCATCCACTTTCAAATTCAGTGCCTTCACAATGGGGCACTTGCAAGAAGGATAAGTGTTGAAAGACTGAATAGCAATAATTCTTTCAAAAGATTAAATGGAGTTTAACGTTACATGGCAGCGACATATACTTCATTGGAGGCTTTGGAACTGTTGCTTGGGTTGATGTTAAAGAATATGAAGCCCTTCAACCTGATAAGATTGCTGTTGATGGGGGCGAACAGAATCTAAAAGTTAACATTCTTCACCATCCCTGTTCTAATAAATTGAATCTGTCTCTCTGTCTCTCTCTCTCTCTCTCTCTGTGACATGAATTTTCTACCTTATTCTAATAGGAACTAAATGCAATCTTTTCAAAGCCTTTGAAAGAGCTCTTGTCCAAAGAAGCCGAAGTAGACGATGCTGCTCTTATATCAATAGACAGCAGAGGGATTGATATTCGTGTCCGCCAAGGCGCTCAGGTTCTCTCTTCTTTGCTTCAACGTATCAAAGCTCTTATTATCCTCTTGTATTTTTCGAGCTAGTTTGTCATTTTGTTTCGGTGTTTTTGTCACAGTTCAATGTTCAGAGACTCTCATTTGAAGGAGGGCAAAATGTCGAAACACTAGAGGAAGCGAAGAAAGCGCTTCGGAAACTGCTAGATAGAGGTCGAGTGCACAACTTGCAAAAGTGAAACGCACTTTCGCCTGATCGTTCTCGGGTTTTTTAAACTCATGGGGTATAATCTAAGTTGGGTTGTAACATTATACATTTGAAGAGTGACTGTGTGTGTGTGTGCGCGCGCGCGCGAGCGCATGCATTAACATAATAAGTTTCTGTATGAAGATCCAGCTTTTCTTGCAATTTTCTTGAGGTTCATCCTATCTTTTACTTTGTTTTTTTTTTTTTTTGGTTAGGATCTTTTACTTTGTTTTTGTTGCAAGAATTTTTGGCAATGAAAGGAAAAGAGAATGCTTTAGAGAAAAATCTGTTCAATCATACGAATTTGCATATATAAGACTGTTAATTGATCGTGTATTTGACAGGTTATGAGTGTTCGCAAAAAAAATTACTTTTGGAGAAGTTGAAATTGTAGAGAAAGTTGAAAAAAAAAAAGTGAAAGCAGGTACTCTTTGAAAAAAGAAGTAAAAAAGAAAAAGAAAAGTAGTAGTATTTGAAAAAAGATTGAGAAGTGCTTCAATGTTAGATAATTAACTCACAAATTATCAAAAATATCAAGAAGCATAGCAAATTATTACAAAAATATCAAAAAGCAGAATAAAGTTGACTTATGATTGCTTTGAGCTTTTAGTTTTTTTATTTTTTCCTTGAAAAAGAGCAGCAGAAAAAATACAAAAGTCCAGAAAAAAAGTCAAAATATGACTTCTTCTTTATATATTATTTAAAATAATTTTAAATAAAAATATATATTAAAATATTTTTAATTATCGTATTCAAATATAAAATTACTTTAACTTAAAAAGGAATTTTATAAAAAAAATTACGGAAATATTTGGGACCTTGACAAAGAGACAAATTGTGAAATTAAACGACTAACGTTGGCACAGTAAATCCACGTTTGAAATGTCAATGCCAACAATGATGCCTAAACTTAGTCTTCAATCGCATTCATTTCAAGAAATTCCAAGATGGTTCAATAATAAACTTGTAGAGAACTTTCATCATATTTTTCAATCTTGATCATCTATAGGGAATATTAGGCATAAAGAAGAAGGGATAAAAACACTTAAATCCAAATTATGGTATTTTTTTATATATTGTCATACTAATTTTTACGACTTATGTTTTATCATATGAATTTTATATTTTTTACACTAACTTCTTAGGTCATGGTGCAGTAATAAAAGTGAGCAAAAATAAGACATGTATGCTTATGCGATAGGGCATTTATTGTTGAAAAATGATCAGAGGGGATTGAGTGTGAAAAATATAAAGTCAAATAATAAAATAAAACTCGTAAAAATTTGTATAACAATATGTGAAAAATATTATAATTTAAAGGGTTCAGTGTTTTTATAAGATTGGCTAGGCTTTGTGTGTGGTGTTTTAATAATTAGGCAAAAGAAGAAACTATTAGTGTGGACCATGTTTTGTCATGCTACATAACATCTAGATTCACTTATTCTATTTTTTGATAATTATTTAGATTGACTTATTCAATTGTTAATATGTTAGACATTTGAATAATCGGTATAAGAATTGACTCTGTTAGTATGACATCATTAAAAGTTGAGTGACACTTGAATAATCAATGTAATATCATTAATGTTGCGTTTGGTAAGAAGTAAAATGGGAGAAAGAGAGTGGAAGGAAGGAAAATGAGGGACAATAATTAATTTTTTTTTTTGTTTGGTTGCAAACAAAAAAGTGAAAGAAAAAAAAAACAAAAAATGATATGGGGTCCATTAATTTTTTTCTCCTTCCAAAATTGGGCCAAAAATGAAATGAAAAGATTACAATTATCTATGCATTTTCTTTCACCCAAACAAATATATGAAAAATTAAAATTAACCTTATTTTCTTTCTTTTGTCAAACACAATGTATAAGTTGAGTTGAATATGGTTCACAAAATCGAACATAGTCCTCTCAACTTATTAACGCTTGAATAATCGATGTAAAGATTGACCCTGTTAGTATAACATTATTAAAATGGTCCGCAAAATCGAATACTAGCCCTCTCAATTAAATAATTTATAATTCAAAAATATTTTTGATAAATATCCTGGAAGGTGTTGGAACCCAAGATGTGTGACTTCCCAAACCACTTGTTAGACTCTTTACATTGTCTATTAATTGGCCAACCAATTGCCCCCCAAATAAAGAAAGAAGAATAAAAAGGGCATGAATTGAATTGTGTGTTTTTGTGATTGAAATATGAAATTTGTCGCATGTGAACATTATGGGCTTATATGTTGGACTATAGTATACTCGAAGGCGTGTGGAAGGAAAGCACTAGACTAGACACAAGCGCACAACATATGCTGTTTTGCAGTGCAGAGAGAGAGAGAGATGTGTGTGTGTGTGTGAGAGAGAGAGAGAGAGGGAGAGAGAGCAATGTGTGTGTGTGTGTGTGTGTGTGTGTGAGAGAGAGAGAGAGAGAGGTAGGGGTAGAGAGCAATATGTGTGTCTGTGTGTGTGTGTGTGTGAGAGAGAGAGAGAGAGAGTCACGAGGGAGATGAGATGAGATGGGATGAGATTGATAATATTGACAAACTGCATATCTCAATTTTCCCAACTTGTAAATACCTCATTGGATGCTTTTATTTTCATCTCCAACCAGTGAGTGCACACCTCCCTTTACTTCTTGTACACTCACTCAATTTCATCTTTCCAAAAATGTCAATCTTCAAGAAGCCAATGGATTTATGACAGGAAAACGATTTGGATTAGCCAATATTTAGGAGATTTTTATGTGAAAAAAAAATGAAAACGACTTTAGACTTAGCAAAGTTGGAGGTGTTTGTAGAAGCGTAAAATAAATATTTTAAAAACTTTTAACGGGTCTGTTATATTTTGTCTAAATGAAAAATAAAAAAGAAATGGACAAAAAAAAAGAAATAGAAAAAAAATCTAATCATATCCAAATTTAGTATTCTTACTATATATATATATTTTCAATTTTTTTATGTCACTTCACTTAGATAAAAATTAAAAATATTTTTTAATAACATATAACCCATTTTTCGAGGTATAAAGAATGTCGCTAGGAATTCGAATTCTAACAGTTTGAATGTATGAATTGTGTATGTACGCAAGCAATTAAAAAAACACTTGTTTATCAAAAATTAAAACAATATAAAGATAAAAACACTTGCACACTCATTTTTTGCCATACTCAAAGCTCAAGAAGGGCATGGTAAAGGGTGAAAAATACATGCCCATGTTATAGAAATTTCAAGAATTATGATTAAAGCTATGATGATGACAAGCTAAGAGAGATTTGTTATTACTATCCATTGATACAAAGACAAAGCCCCTAAGCCTAACCAGTAGTAGTAAAAAAACCATGGGCAGTGAAAAAGAAGGAGCAAGAAAAAGAAAGCTCTCCCCAAAACAAAGCACTCGTCACAAAAAAACAGAGCTTTGTCCCATGGCTGAGACCAGCCATAATGGATCATCATCATCACCAATAACAAGAATACCCCAAGACCATCTCTTCTCAATCTTGCTCCTCTTACCCGTTGAATCAATCCTCTGTTTTGCGATGACATGTAAAAAGTTGAAATCTTTGGCCTATTCAGGTTCTTTGTGGGAATCTATTTGCAAAAGGGACTGGGGGCAAAGCCCAGTTGAGGCCCTCAAGGGCTCTAATCATGTGCAGCAGCTCCCATGGAAGAAGTTGTACCAGCAGGTTTATGAGTTGGACTCTGTGTTTTGCCATAGGCTCTTGGTGGAGAGCCCAGATGGTGATGGGGTTCTTCCCAGTCCTAGAGCTTCTCATTCACTGAACTTAGTGTCTGGGTGCTTGGTTCTCTTTGGTGGGGGGTGTGAGGGAGGTGAGTGAAATTTATCTTTGTTGCGATTTTTTCGATGTTTTGTTGGATTTTGGTTTGTGATTCTTGGATTAAAGGCCTTGTGGATAAGATTGGTTTGCGTAAGTGTAGCTTGTCTGGTTCATGGGGGGCAAGTTTTTATTTGTTTTGTTGTCCCTTATTCTTGCGATAAATCATGGTTCTTGGTGTATTGCCAACATTCTATGTGTTCAAGATTGGTTTTTGGTTGAATAATTAGTGGTCAGGCTTTTCTTGTTTAGCTTAAATATGTTGGTTTTGCTATCTTCTTTTCTTTGTATGCTCTGGGGTTTTATTGATCAACATGAAGTGCTTTTAAGTTGTGTGAAAGTTTTGAGTTGTGTTGTTTATGTGTCATCATTCATTCCAAGTAGCCTCTCCAATCAAGAAAACATGTACCTACTGAAATTTTGTGAATATTGGATGAGATATTGGTCTTCTCATGACAAACATGAAACAATACATGTTTACACTTGGCGTATTTCGTTGTATTGGAATAAGAGATGAAACACAGTTTGAAATAGACGATCTCGTGTGATGCATATATATTGCTTACAATTGTATTTTCTATTTTCTCCCTCCAGGGAGGCACCTCGACGACACATGGATGGCGCATGTAGGCAACGAGTTCAGGACAAAACTAAAATGGCAAAAGATCAACTCAGGCATTCCAAGTGGGAGATTCGGCCATTCTAGTGTCGTGATTGGCAACTCTCTCGTTCTCTTTGGAGGGATCAACGACCACGGGGTCCGCCAGAACGATACGTGGCTGGGCCAGGTTACAGTGCATGAAAGACTTGACCTCACATTATCTTGGAGGCTTCTTGACGTTGGTTCGATTGTACCACCACCTAGGGGTGCTCATGCTGGTTGTTGCATAGACAACAAAAGAATGCTCATCCATGGAGGCATTGGCCCATCCGGGGTGAGACTAGGCGACACTTGGGTTCTGGATCTCTCGGAAGATCTATGTTACGGGACGTGGACAGAAATCATGGCCCTCCCATGTCCCCCACCGCGCTCGGGACACACTCTAACACACATTGGAGGTGAGCAAACTATCTTGTTTGGAGGGAGGGGTGTGGGTTTTGATGTGCTTAATGATGTGTGGTTTCTAGATTCGTCCGAGGGTCAGTGGAGGTGGGCCCAGTTGATGTTTGAGCTGCGTAATATACCTCAAGGGTTCACCCTCCCGCGAGTGGGGCACTCGGCCAACCTCATAATAGGGCGCCGACTGCTTATCTATGGGGGCGAGGACTCGTATAGGCATAGGAAGGGTGACTTTTGGGTTCTTGACGTAAGTTCAATGCTCTCTGTCAAAATGCAGCCAAGAAATGTCAATCAGAACAGAATGTTCAGGAGAATGTGGAAAAGGGTTGAGTCCATGGGGGATAGACCTAATTGCAGATCATTTCATGGGGCTTGTGTCGATGATTCGGGGCGATATATGTTCGTCTACGGTGGGATGGTTGATGGGCTGGTTCAGCCTGTTGATTCATCTGGTTTGAGGTTTGATGGAGAGAGTTTCTTGCTGGAGCTTGTGCTTGCATGATGCTAGATGGCTTATCAGAGCTTGTACATAGTTTTCTTGCTGATAAAGAATGTTCGAACCGGAGATCATTTGGGCATGTAAGAAAAGTAAATAACAGTTCCTGCTTGACTGATCGGATAAGATCTTTTATTTCAAAATGATGTTTTATCTCCTGTTCCATAAATATGCCCTTGGTTAGAGATCATTACACTTAGCATACATCCATACATTGAAACAAGAGATGAAGCACTGTTCGGAACAGACGATCCAAAGACATCAACCGATGTGCTTAAGGACAGCATTTCATGGATGATATAGCCTCCTATGGTGAGTCGGTGTCTTTGAGGTTTCTTGAAGCCTTTGGATGAGTCCTTTAGTTGAATCTCATGATAGTTGTCTTAGTTAAGGTTGTGTTAATGGTTTTGTAACTTTCCTAAATATGTCAATTAGGTGCAGTTTCTTAAAGTGAATTGAGTTGTACAAAGTTTATGCATGGCATCTGCATAAGCAACGAACATAACCCAATTTTCCACCTACGAGTTGTGTAGAGAGATTTAACCATCAGAGAGAGAGAGAGAGAGAGATTTTACTTTTTAACCACTAATTCTCAATCTGTTTCTCCTGAAATTTTGAGCCATAAAAGCTGTAAACCAAATGTGCTACAAGCTGCATTAGGCTGTAAATGGGAAAAATAGAAGAGAATTATATTCTTCATTATAGCAAATAAAAAAATGATACTCCTATATTGCACAAAGAAAGATTGCATGTGGGATTTAACATTACGAAAAATTGAAATTGAAACTAAAACAAAATTAAGCTATTGAATTGATTACAATGTTCTTTTCGTATTGTTGGAAGACTAGCTAACATTGAAAACACACACACACACACAAAATTGCTCACAAATCAAGCTTTGTTCTCCACATCTCTCCAATGACCTTTCTTGGTGCCGGATCATCGGGACCTCTGTCTCGTTGCCCGGATGTAAAATACAACATTCCGTTCCACAACCCGACTAGAGTGGTTTTCACACGGTAAGGGAGCTTCCCGATCACTTCCCATTTCTATAGTTCAAATTAAGAAAATCGAAATTCGTAAATAGAGCTGAAATCACTCAAAGAGAGTTGATATATGTAATCCTCCTACTACTATGTAATCCAACAGCCTTGTTGAAGAACAGGAGTTGAAAGCATAAAATTTACTTGAGTATGAGATAATCAATTTCTTGCGAGAAATGTAAAAACCAAAGGTTCACGTAATGCATCTAGAGCTACATAACCATCAAGATCAAATAAGATAGAAAAATCAGAAGTATGTTCAAACAATTTAGAAGCATACCAGCGTATCAAAGTGGAACCGGAATATCTCTCCAACTAATATCATCTTTTTGGTTTGTGGATGCTTCTCCGTGGTACCTCCAGCGATCAGAATAGAATTGTTAACAATTGCCCAAGCAAACTCGATATGAGAGTCGGGCTTTGGCATAGGAGGCAGCTCTTTCCACTTCATATCGTCATCTAGCATGTACACATGACCATATACAACCTGTAGAAAAAATAAGTTCACAGTCAAATGGCTCACAATATGTTTCAAGCAAACATTCTCTGTTTCTGAAAATTTCATATGCATTATGACACTGTCAATCTTTTAGTCGAAAATATTGGGGAGTTAACTTTATTTTTCCTTTGGGTGGAGGAGGATAGGATAGGAGTCTTGAACATTCAAATAGTAAGTTGAACTGCCTCGCAAAGTTTATCAACTCTAAAAAGCTATCTTGGCATCAGTAATATAATCTATACCCGCAACATGCAATCAACCGCATGCTTTTCCATATTAATGTGGAATCAAGTTACCTCATTACGGCGAGAGCATTTAAAAATCGGAGATCCAGGTTTAGCCATGAAATCGCCCTCTTGACCACCAATGACATACAAACGGTCATTGAACACAACACAAGTCCTACACCGAACAATATGCAGTCAAATAATAGACCATGTTCAATAAGTGAAATCTTCAAGCTGAAAATCCTAATCACAATTCAGACCAAAAATAAGTCAAACTCGTTAGCCTGAAGAGTCCTATTGTATTGGTAAGAGTAAAAATGCATTTGTCGTGATTTTAAAGGGGTAAAACCATAAAGGCCATTTTCAAAACTAATAACTCATAAACGAATTCATATTTAAAAGCTATTGCCTCACAATTATAGGTAGATACTGACTGTTGTGTTTCTGCTCCTTGTCTACTCAGAGAAGTGAAATATTCCAGAAATGACCAAGAAACCTTTCCTAATAAAGTTTTAGATTTGCATTAAAAGTGTATATTCAGAATAGATTAAGCTCACTTACTATAAGAAATAGAGTAATTAATCAGTTGGGATTGTAGTTCCAGCTAATGGAGTTAAAGTTTCTTCTTTTTTTTTTCTTTCTTTCTCTCTTTTCCCTTTTTTTTTTACTCAAGAACTGGAAAAACCATGATTATAAAAATTATCAGAGCCCAACGACACAATTACTATGCTATTAAATATAACCCCCTTAGGTGGGTTCAATTTATAGTGTAAACAGGTCTGCGGTGCTGATAAGAAAGCAAAAATGATCCTATATATCTTATTCGTGTATACCTCACGTGAAACCTATGGCATGCAATCTAATTAAGTTCTTGAAGGGAGAGCTGAAGAAAAAACCTGTGAGGTCCACCACGAGGAATAGGGATTTCATTTCGCCATTCCTGTTCTAAAACTTTGCCATCTTTTACAGCAATGCTCCAATGCTCAACCGCAGGTGTATGTCTGTTCTCTTTGCTTCCACCCATCACATGGAGTCGGCCTCTCCAAAGTTGGGTAGCGGGCGCATACCTGAAAGGACCATGTTACCAAGTTCATTGAAGTCGGTGTATAATCTGGCATGGGAAAATTCAGTAGACTTTTAACTTAATCGAGTTCTCCTTCACCACAAAAAGTCTATCGAGTAATTATATATATATGTGTGTGTGTGTGTGTGTGTGTGTGTGGGGTGTGGGGGGGGGGGGGGGGGGGGGGGGGGAGGGGATTGTAATGTATGTGGCAATATGCACAGGTCCTAATTAAATGTGTGGAGCAAAGCGCAGATAACAGACAACAAACGGCAATTATGTTGCAAGGTCTAGTAGAACGCTCATAGAGCTACTTGAAATGGGCACATGCTAAATATTATCAGTAATTACATAAACACATCGCTCCAGAGAATATTGAGTTCATGCATTGATCAGGGAAATATAGTCTGTTTAGATCTACAGATGATGGATGCACGTATCACCAACTTGAATCTACCAGTTAGTATGATTGCATCATAGGTCTCCACATCTGTCAAGTATAACAAAATTCTTCCTTTCTTCCATTTGCTTGTTGTCAAGAATGAGTCATCGCTGAGTTTCATTGGGAAAACATGCTAGCACCATTCTTGGACAAGCCATCATCGCACAGTATTCATTGGGAAAACATGCTAACACCATTCTTGGACAAGCCAGAAAGAAATACAAATTGTTCCCTTCACAGCATCCATGACATGCTAGAAAAAATGCTCTAAAGAACATTATTTATTCATTCATATAGTCATAGAACTATAACTAAGACTAAACAGGGGCTCAATGAAGAAAACGGTCCAATTCTAGCATGAAACCACACAAAGATATCTGAAGAGCCAATGGTTTATCATGGAAAGACGGCCCAACAGAAGAGCTCACTAAATACAACAGGATGATACCAGAACAGACAACCACATAACAAGTTCATACCTTGGCAATGGTAAAGGTGGCATGCTCCGCCACTGCTTTGTCTCTGTATCCAATACAAATGTCGCAGATGTAGGCCCTCTACATTGAGGACCATATTGTCCGGTAACTACATAAATGTATCTTCCATCTGTTACCATGCCTAAATGTGAATGAGCCATTTCTTTTGGCATGTCAAACCTTCCTCCCCAAGTGTTATCAGTGAAATTGTATATATCAACATGAGAATGCACCTTGAAGAAAGCAAAACAACCAAAAGCAATTAGTTTTTGCTAACACAAATTTGTGGTAACATATGAAGGAACTGCATACGCATGCCTGGACAGAAACTCTTTCCAACAATAGGTCTCCATGCGTTATATCAGTTTTACAAACATAGCAAGGTTGATCAGATGTTTAAACATGCATAAAAACTGTCTATCGCGTCATTTTAACAGGCAGAGATAAAAGGACCACAAATATAATTATCCATGAGGCTTTGGTAACCAGTTTCATAGGAAGCAAATTTGACCAGTAACCTATTTTTGTTTTTTTTTTTTTTGCCCCCTTGCCATGTATATCTATTATCTCCAATCTCAAACAACTAGAAAGTCTAGTTACAAAATTAGACAACGGTCATGTAAGGATGCAAACTTAGAGAGTAGTCTAATAATTTATCCTTTCTCCACATACTAGTATCAGGCAATTTAGATAGTCACTAGAGATCAGCGGAGATATTGTTCACAAAATGTTATATTTTCTAAGTTAAACTGGACCAAAAATGGGAAAAGGATTTATCACAATTCAACTCAAACAGAACATATGCTAGCATAAGGGAGCAAGTGAAAATCCTCACATAATCAATGGTTCCATATCCAGCAAAGACATAAAGAAGATTCTTGATTTGGATTGCCGCACCATCAAGACGAGGCACGGGTGCTGTTGCCATCTTCTCCCATTTCAACTCAGGAGCCGGCAGATCAGCAAATGTCGCCGACAACACCCTTCCAGCAACAACTTTCTCATCTTTCTTAGGCTTCTCCTGTCCACGAAAGATACTAAATTTCATATATAAAAGTCTAAAAGAAAAAGTACGAAGGCATTCGGCGATATCAAGCTAACAAAACATGAAAGCACCCTTCTCAAACGGACAATACAAAAAGATCATAAATGGGAAAAGGAGAAAAAACGTCAAGCTCCAACATCACCATTGCTCTCTTCAGTCCATAATCACTAACATTAAAAGAGTATATCAAATTGTACACTATCAAGCAAGAAACTTTTCAGGAATCAAAACACTAAGAAGTATCCATAATACAACACGGATAAATGCACACATTTGACGGATCAGAGCAAAAACCCAGCACGCATTATCGCAATGAGTGCTGAAAAACGACAAATTGGGTGAACAAGTATGCCGAGTGAGTGAATTAACTGACCTTATTTGGAGTGTTGGGCGTGCTATTATAACCATTAACGGGGCCTGGAAGGATTAACGTGCTAGATTTCTGCAGAGCCCAATTGAATGAAGATGAAAATGAGGAAGCCCAGCGCAGATCTGCAATCAGAAAGAGCCCCAAAAGCACCACCAATAACATCACAAACTTAGCCGTTTTATGCTTTCCGGTAGATATCCTTCCCATCTCTCCCCTCACTCACCATTAATTTCGCTCGTTATTTGATTTGAACTCAAATACTTTATATAAATTCTAGAGAGAGAGAGTGAGTGATCATATGGAGCTTCTGCAGCTGTAATTCCGTATGAATTGAAAAAGAAAATCTCGTTGGTGTTTTATCGAAGCGCGTTAGATATGAAAGTATTGAATCTCTTTTTATTTTTCTTCTTCTTCTTCTTTTTTATTATATTATAGGGAAAATTACATCCACCTCCCCTGAGGTTTGGCGAAATTACATTTTAACCTACGGTTTTTTGTAAATTACAAAAAACCCCCTGAGGTTTATTCCGTCCAACAATTTACCCCAGCCGTTTATGACCGTTAGGGTTCCGTTAGTTTTTGTATGTAAAGTTCCGATAGTACCCTTGACGGGTTTTTTTGTCATATATATAAAATATTTGGGGTTGTATGTTATGTATTACATCTTTGTGGGGCTAAAAGTAATAATATTGAAAAAATTGCTTCCGTTTTCCGATAAATTTTTCAGTGAATTTGAAGCGGGTCTTAAATTTTTCGACGTGGAAAACACATTGGTGAGGTTAATTTTGGGCTACAATAGGTTTTATACATTTTTCGTTTATCACTTGTAATTATTACATATCATATGAGGTTATTGTAATATACACAAAAAATTGTGGGTTAAATTGTAATTTTTCCAAACCTCAAGGGAGGTAGATGTAATTTGCCCTATTTAATATCAGCAAAAAATAAAGGGCAAAACGGACTTTTTACACTTTCCGTCCATCACTTGTAATTTTGCCAAACCTCAGGGGGGGTTTTTGTAATTTATAAAAAACCGTGGATTAAAATGTAATTTCGCCAAACCTCAGGGGAGGTGGATGTAATTCTCTCTATATTATATTATATTTATTTATTATTTATTTATTTTTGATTTTTATTTATTTGTTTATTTTTTGAGAATATAGACTATTGAATCTTTAAACTTGGATTTTTTTGTTGTTTTCTTTTTTGATCTTAGTCACTCAATCCTATTTATCGGCAGACTATTCCTAATTAAATACTGTAAAAACTCATTATGAAAGCGATCTTTTCTTGCTCTACTCACAATTTTCGATATTCAAAAACTTATTTAAGGACTCAAACGTCTCATATCGTTAGATTAACTGATAGCTAGACTTGGATTTTGTTGTGATAATGGCCACTTTGTACAGATAGAGGGCATAGAAAGAGGGGAAAACACTTTGCATTCGAATTAAAATAACACTTTGCATTCGAATTATGTCTATGTTTTTAATCTTTTTGTATAATTTTTGGCTAAGTTTTATTATATAAATTTTTTGATTTTTATACTTTATTCGCTGAAACATATTTTCTTTAACTTTAAGATCAATATTATTATCAAATAAAGAGTTGCGTATCGCTTTTTTGATAAATTTCAATTGATAAAGCGTAAAAATCAAATAGTTTATAAAATAAAATGTAACAAAAAAAAGTTTATATGAAAAAGTGCCAAAATGAACATAATTGAAAAGGGGTGTGTTTTTTGTCCCATAGAAATATAAAGTCGTTGTTTTAATAATAAAACGAAAAGAGTTCTTTTTTTTTTCTTGCTTTATCTACGCCTCATTCAAGAACGAATTTTCATTCAATCTGTCAAAATCATTAATAAAGAAAAAGAAAAACAAATTTCTTGTGATACTACTAATTCAGCTCGATTATTGATAAAGTGAATATATTTATTACTTCTTGAAACCTCTCTTATAATTCAAAATCATGGTGTAACGTATATATCCTTTATCCCGATCATGTATAAAATGAATCAAATCCAAAAAAAAAAAAACTTCTGTTCAAAAATGAAATCTTATTCGAACTATCCGAACAACACTATTCCCATTCAATCTCCTCAAATATAACAAACAAACAAGCAAATATCACAAAAACATGTAAAAACCTTCCATTAATATAGTCACCCTTACACAATCCAAGAAAATAAGCAAACTATACAACAACAAAAAAAAAGGTTGTAAATCAAGGGAAAAAAAAAACCAAAAACACAATAAAAACTACTAAGTTTGCTTGCTAATCTTGCCTGCCATAATTTGCCAACACTATATTGCAACAGATCATACTTTGTATAGGATGACTGGAAAAAAACACAAAAGCCTTCTAAAACATATATATATATATGCCCATATCCATATGCTGCTATTACTAATCCCCTATTACACAGCTATAACATCCACCTTTGATGAGTCTTCACACCTCAAGACAAGGCCATCGAAGCTAGCCGGAAATATACATTTAGTCCACTGGCATCCCGTTGTGAAGGGCTCGGGTGGAGGGACTATCATAAGCACGTTCTCGTTCCTCTGAACAACGCCCATCACGCTCACAGTGCTCCCTTCTTTGATATACCTACCCGAGTCGCAATTCAAGTTAAAGATAGTCGAGAAAAACAAGAATGGCAGCGAAGGGCACGGGAGTTGCAAAGTTGGGGTTCGCAAATAAGTGGCTTAAGTGACATTTAAGCATGGACACAGTCTGCACTCCCTAAAGTTTGGTGTAAATACAATTAGATCCTTTAAGGTTTTCATATTTAGGGGGTCTAACTGTAAGACCAAAATTGACAGTAGGGATGGTCTCTGCAATACAAAACCTCGGGGCGGGGGGTGTAACTGTTAGATACAGGTTCATGGAAGGGGTGGTTGCTGTAATTATGCAAATCTTGAGGGGGGAACGTGTATTTACACCAAAGCTCAGGGCGTTTAGGTGTAATTATGCCTTCAAAATATCCCGCCGGTGGAAGAGGGGTGGTGGCCAAGGTGGGCACAGTACAGCTTCATAAATAAGTCAGTTACACAACAATTAAAGCTAGAAATGCACTCACATATCCGGGGCGGGGGGGGGGGGGGGTATGATGAGAACTTTACCCTTCTTTTAGATGCATTATACGATCATCACACGACAGGGTCCTCTCGGCCAACCACCGGATAAGTTCTGGAGAAGATTCTTTGTTTTCAGGTTCGACATCAATTGCAACAGTTTCATCCACATAAGGAGTCACCCTCGCTCCATAGCCGGCTTTAACCAATGCTCTCAGTCCGGACTGGAAATCAGAGATGTAAAAGTCCGTGACATGCTTCTGCATTGATCACAGACGAGGTATTTCAATTAAATCTTCATCTTCAAAACAAATCATGACAAATAGTAGCAGTATCAAGTTCACTACGAGGCTCACAATACTAGAAGAAAATAAAGACATAGGTGGCTGATGTGAATCATACTCTGACCAGGACCTTATTTCCACACACAAGCCGAAGTGGAGCTCTAAGACCCCACGCGAAAGTAACAATGAGAATAGGGTTAGTTACAAATAACCCGCAGAGGTTTAGCCCATTTTCATAAAACCCCTTATGGTATGAATAAACACAGCCCTTCCCCCATCCCCTGCCCCACCCCCCCCCCCCCCCAAAAAAAAAAAAATGTTTGGTTCTATCTTACACATCCCACATTCCTTCCATTGGGGGCATATTGGGACACCAAACATTAACAGTGTGTGTGTAATTTTTCATACTACAGGGCGTTTTTACGAAAATGGGTCAAACCTCCGGGGTTCTTTCGTAATTCACCCATTAAAATACGATTGCTAGAGTGACAAGATTCAGCAACATACCTCTGCATGTCTAAGCCCCCATGTGAAACGACGGTGTGTAGGATTTGCAGCTTTGGAATCCCATCCCCTGTATTCGAATAAACTTGTAGAAGTGTACACGCATCTAGGGACTTTTCCAAAGGATGATTTGAGGGGAACATTTCCACAAGTGACCACCTTTGCATTACGATCAAACAATGGAGTAAGAATATAAAGATTGAAAAGTTCATCAAGATTATTATATCAACCACTGTAATCTTGGGATATATAGTTTAGAAAAAGACACGTGCACATGACTATGAAACCAACAACTCGTCAGGGCAAAAAGGAATATAAATAACATGGGATTTATATTTTAAAGTCACATACCCCAGAGACCTTGACATATTGCCCATTTTTGGCAGTTCTTAGTTCTGAATCTGGATAACGAGCAATATATCCGATGACAGCTCTTCTCCCCCAGCAAGAATTCCACATGAACAGGGCAGCAACCATGCAGAACAAAACAATAACAACAACGAGAAGAACAGCATTGTGAACCGCCCCAAGAATGAAACCACCAGCAATGAAGCCCATCACAAAAAGCAGAATAACCGCCCACAAGATAGGTCTAGGGAGGTTCCTTTTAAAGGAATACTCATCATCTTGACCTAGAGTTGTCACACCCTGGGTGGTACCACCAGAGGAACTGGGCATTTTGATAAATCCGCTAGAATCCAATGGTCCAGAAAGCTTCCGTAGGGCCCCCGATGAATTCAGCGGGCCTGATGTAATGAGGCCTGTTGTAGGGAGAAGAGGGGGCTGAGGGCCGGAATTTTGGCGGTTGATCGGCGTTACGCCCCCCGATTGTGGGCCCGAGGATTTCTTGATCGGTTCGCCATGTTTGTTCAGTGGACCAGAGTTTGATTTTTTCATTGAGGCAGAACCGGATACCCCCATTGATGATATGGGGCCAGAAGTAGAATAGCTTGACCTACCTGCATTTATAGGCCCAGAATGCGAAGCAGCCCCGGCAAAGGATCCAGACCTCGAGGGAGCACCAGTAATAGGTCCAGATTTCCTGGATTTCGAGCCATCTACAGGAATGTCAAACATCTTACCAAGCTCACCTGCAAGGACAGAGCCAAAAAACATTACTTACAAACTATAAAGGCAATTTTATCATTTAGGGGAAAAACTTTTTTTAATTTTGAATTTTAGTAAAAATAGATATAAAATATAGCTCCAGATAAACATAGAGGCAGGGGGTGGCTCCGTCCTTGCTTACCTGACTTCTTGATGTCCCCACCAGTGTAGGGCATGGCAACTGAGCTCATGGTTGGCATTCGTTCTTTTGGCTGCTCTGGACGGCCTGACACATAGAGACCATTGCTAAGCTGATGGGACGGGAATCGAGACCCCATCTGGTTACCTTATGGAGCAAACTTAAAGAGTATACGATACTTCAATTGAATACCAGTGATGGTTCAACTCTCTGAACAAAACAAATGACATCTATCAAAAATAGTATGTTAAGGAATAAATCGAGTTTAAGTCTCCAAGCTTACAAATTGATACGAGAATCATCAAGTTTGACAAACATACACGAAAATAGAGAACACAGGGAAATATTCATGAGTTGATAATTTGCAAGATAAGCTGTTTTATTTCAGTTAAATAACAGAGGGTGGACCAAAGAATTATATACAATTATGAACGCAACATCGAGATTCTATTGCCCAATAAATAAGGATGAAAAAGAAAACAAAAAAATTAAAGAAACAAGAGCGCCGGGTTATAACAAACTTCAACAAACGCAATAAAGGCAAGAATCCAACTGTAAGTTCACTGCAAATAAATTCCTATATTGTTTTTTATCTTTCAGGATACGACAAGGTATAAACACGTGGCCTGTATTGTTTTTATCTTTCGGGATACGACAAGGTATAAACACGTGGAAGAAAGGGGAACGTCAAAAACATGCAGAAACTGCATGTAAGAGATATACATAAGTTTCATGGGACATAATATAGTCTCTATTCCAACTGCTGAAATGTAACAAATTAACGGCCATACAAGAAAAGGAATGAAAAATAACTGATTATCTAGGATAAATTTATTTTTTTTGAATTATTATTTGGAAGCACTGAGGAACTATTCTAGTTTACCGTTCAAAAGTAAACAGCCAATACTGCATTTGGATACAAACAGACTACATGACAAAAAGCAGCATCAAACCAGATGCTTTGGCAGTGCATGCAAAGTCAATAAACAGACTTGAGAACAAGACCTCTTGAGACAAGTCAACAGAGCAAGAAGTATAAAATGCAAGCATCTTTCAGATAAAACTCAACTGCCACGATTTCATAAATAAAAGGCAGATTATTCCAAAAAGGGGGGGTGAATCAATAAATACAACCGGTAAACCGAGTCACACAAAACAACAAAATAATTTTTTTCATATACCTCCATTTTCAGTTTTTCTGAATGGTCCAGTAAGGACAAAACCTGATGCAAGACTGCCGGAAAACAAGGAATGAAAGAAGAAGTGAAATTTTCTTAAGACACAAATTCATAATAATCAAGAAGAACATAAAGAGAAACATCCCCATGTCCCAAATCACTGCAAGAAACCATTTGATCTGATAGAACTGAAATTTAACTCCAAAAAAGTTACTTTCTAGTTTCCACTACTCGAAATGAAGAAATTCAAGAAAAATTAATCCAACACAGTGAAATATCAAAATCATTTTTATTAGGTGCCAAAAAAAGAAGAAGGAAAAAGAATAAAGAAAATGACTGAATTGTCTCGACCAGTTCCAGAAAAAAAATAAATTTATATGGTTGAACTTGGATAACACTGCTTAAATCAACAAAACAGTGTGTACCCACTTCACCATTTCGAGCAAATAAACAAGAGAAGACACAAAAACTCAGAAATATAAAGTAATTCAAGAACTTTAGTGGGATTCTGGATTTGAAATAAACTGAGTAAGTTCGGATTCGAAGTTCGGTGTTTGGAAATTTTTTTCGAAAATTCCCATCAAATAATAAATTTTGCCTCCTAAATACACTCATTTCAAACACCTTCAACACAAGCCTGAAAAATGCAAATCCTCTCAAATCCTGCCATGCCAAAAAACAATGAATGAAAAAAAAAACAAAAAGAAAAGAACTAGAAAACAAGAAAATTAAAACAAATTTCTTGAAATGAAAAGCGGCGGTACCTGATGAAGACAGCAGAAGGGGATTGAGGGACACAGAGTGGTGTATGGTATGCATATATGAATTACAAAAATTGGGTCGTTTGTCACCCGGGATTCTAGTGCGATCCCATCACCAAACCATGAAATTTGTACTGCTTTCTCTCTCTAAAAGTGCTTGAAAATTTGAGTATTTGAGACTTGAGAGAGCCGCAACGACTGGTGGGTTGTCTGTCTTTGGCCCTGTAACATCCCAACACAAATTACAGGAGAAAACAAATAAATATATCACAGCAAAAAGTAAAAGATTTTTCGCTCATATGATGGTATTGGTTACAGCGACAGCAACCATAAATTATAGCAGTGAATAATTTGTAGAGAGAGAGAGAGAGAGAGAGAGTTGAAAAGGCGAAAAAAACACACCTTCCACTTTCTCGGCATACTCTGGTCTCTCTACGCTCGTACACTGTGGTTTAGCTCTATTTATTCATTGTGTTTTTCTTATATTTTGCAGGTTAGACCATTATGTTTCGTAGAATTACACATGAGGACGCGACGGATACCATTATTTCTTTTCAACCACACGATATTTTTGTATGCATAATAAGCTACTCTTAAACCTTAGGGTTTTTTTTTTTTTTTGTTTTTTTTTTTGTTTTTTTGTAATAATACGCACACATATCACCCACACACACGCACACTAACAAGTTTTGAACTATGGTATTACACTCTCCACATCTTTAAAGGTGAGATACATGTCCATTAGATCAAAGGTACTCAACTTTCAAACCTCGATTGATGGTGTTGGTTTTATTTATTTATTTATTTCCATATAAAAGTTGTGTGGTTCTTGACTCTTACATGTTTCTAGTAATAGTAAGATAAAGTACTTACAACATTTATATTGTGTTATACGATGAGTTTAATTGAATTATGAGTGATGTTAAATAAGGTGGTGTTATGTTGTATCTGAGATCCATCGTTTGATGTTTAGTTCTTTTGCTTTTGCATGGAGTCTCCAACATAGATTTCATTCATGACATGTTATCATTTATTATAGTTCTGCAATATTAAAATTCATCCTATAATTTTTAGTTCGGGTGCTTCTACATTAGATTTCATACGTGACGTATCTAAATAAATTTTACCATTTAATTGATATATATCGGGTTACATAGATTTTTATTTGAAAAACGACAAAAAAATATTTAGTTTACTCAAGTGCCAAACCTTCGAGATCATACTAGGTTTCCAGAGTTTAAGAATTGAGCCAACTAAAAAGTTCAACTTGTATAAAAAAAAACACTAAAAAGTTCAACCTGAAAAAAGAAACTTATAGATTCTAGCACGATACCTGAACATGTCTAAAAACATCCATAACTTTTCGGTTATTAAATCAAAAGCATAAAATGACAATAGATATACTCTATATGTTGTTATTAGTTAATTGAATGCTACGTGTATTTTTAAGTAATTACTTTTTATGTTATATTTTACAAGTAACTGCACATAATTTTACCGTTTGCGAATATCAAATTGGTCATGAATATCAACTAATAGCATACTATAGCCACGCGATATCTAATTTTCCAAACATCTATGAGAAAAAGCGAAGAAAATAATTAAAGTTAAAACCAACCTAATAATGTATCGAAAGGGCCAATAAAAAAAACAATACATTTACTTAGGGGGCGAAATCGAATTGTATCAAATACATCAACTAATTTTATTATTTTGATGGGGCAATTTTCAAATATAAATAAAATATTATTCTATTTAAATGTAAGGAAAATGACAAGTTGTTTATAGACCAATGTGAACTCACAATATCAAAATGTGCACAGTTAACACATAGTTAGAAATCTTTGGTAGATTTTGAAATGTAGTAATAAATATGTAATGCAAAATGGGATTTGAAGCAATGATATTGTTTAAATTTTCTTTGCTTTGAAGCTTTTAGGAGTATTCATTGTCTTCTATCCACGTTGGAAGATATGATTTTGCTTTAATTCCTTTGCTTTTAAGCCTTTGAATTTTTTGGCCTTTTCATTTATTTCAAGTATTCATTTTTTTGTCTGTTGGTGTGGGGTACGGGTTTGACAATATTTGAAATAATTTATTTCTCTTGAAGTCAAGTACTAAATCCAAACAAGAATTCATGGATGGGATTCACAACTCAATATTGCATATTATATTATAATAATATAGTAATAATATTGACACACTCGATATTTGTATATAATCAAAAAATCATAATGTAGTTTAACGACAAACTAAAATTTTGATAGTATCTATACTATCAACATAATTTTAATTATTTTTAATAGATATATGAAATCAGTGAAAAAAAAGATAATATAAAATGAAAAATTAAGTAAATAATTAAGAAAAAAGTAAAATAAAAATGATATTAAAGAGTACTGACAGATAAAAAGGTATATATATATATATAGAGAGAGAGAGAGAGAGAGGGAGATAAGGAATAGACAACAAAAAAAATGTGAAAGAAGATAGAGAAAGTAATAAAAATAATTGAGAGACTAAATATGGTTACTTTTGTTTTTTTTTTTTTGAAAACAATTGAATACGATTACTAAACGATATTCTCTTTTATATAATAGTATAGATATTTTGTGAGTTTATAAGGCACTTATATATTTTGAATTGTACCTGCTGGTTTTGAAACTCAACGCATGATAGACTAATTATTGTTAGTTGACTAATGTACCTACTAAATGTCTGGTGAACCATCTAATCTTATATTAAAAGATTGCATATATTTTGTTTTTGAAATCAGGTTATGATAATTTTTATAAAGATTTTGAGATCCCAAGGTTCTGTTATCTCACGGGGTATATTAAATTGAAATTATTAATGCATGTATTATAATCTCATTTTGTTATAATTTCATGAGAGAGCTTTGTTACCTAATTTTTGGTTCCTTTGTTGTATGATGTATGATTAGTTTTGGTGTGTGTGTATATTTATACATACATATGTGTCGATTAGGTCTTATCTCACTAATAAGATAGAGATCTCATAACTTTTAAGACGGTTCGATTCTTCGTAAATGCAAATATTGTTATAGTTATATATTAGTTCGTTTCTATTGTGCAACAACTCATTTGTATTTTTTTTTTTTTTTTGTTGATATCTTTGATATTTGATAATCATGAGTTGTAATAACTTCTTCATTTGGATACATTCATTAATTGTACTAGACACATTTCTACATTGATTGAAGAAACTATAAATTTTTACATCCTATTAAAGCACAAAGACAATTCGTATTTAGATGTATCGATTTGTGAAGCAAATCTATACGTAAAATCAAATTTAACGACTATAATTTTACATTGAAAAGTTGACAAATTGTTTATGGAATGTCAAGTATAGAATAAACACGTAACGAAATGAAATTTCACCTAAGACTCCCTAATTTTGAATAATTAAAACTTAAGTTATGAAAATATATACAAACTAAGCATAAAATAAACACTATTTACTTGAATAAAGCGTGAAGCAACCATTTATTTTGAGTACACATTACAATAAGAATGCAAATCACACTAATTTATATGTCTTTTAAAGTAGCCTTCGAATACGGATTATGACAAACTAGTGCCATATGAGGTTTGTTAAATTGTATAAAGTTTTAAACAACCATTCATTACATTGATTTAGATGCTTTTAAGTGTTATTCGAAATACCGTTCAAGACCGACATATAACTAACACTTCTTTTTTTCTTTTTTTCTTTTTTTCTAAAGAGTGTTTTCGAAACACCCTTCAAAACCTGTAAATAACTCTCTCTCTCTCTCTCTCTCTCTCTCTCTCTCACACACACACACACACACACACACACACGTACATTTACACACTCACGGACTCACCCAATCTAATATTTACACACACCACAATTGAAACTGTATAGCTCATGCATAACAACGAAATAAAATTTTATGTAGGCATTTCCCATTGAACGTGTCTAGTATTTACCCCATGCCCTAGGATATCAAATGCCTTTTTATAGGACAATTTATCAGAAATTCAACAAGTGGTTCTTTTATCATTTTCAATATGCAAATGGACAAAACTCTCAGCCCTAAAACTGAAAGATGTGGCCTAGGCCCTTCAATACTCATCGAATGGGTTCATCAATTTTTTAAAGCTCCATTAGTTCAACAAACCAAAGAACCCCAATTGAAAGGAGGCCATTCATACAAAAATCACGACTAAGATAAAGTCGTTTTCAAGGCATTCTTGGACGAACCGTCGATGGATGATGTTGCGAGTAAAATAATGCAATGCAAGATAATAACCAGTCAAAAGAAATTATAAAAAAAAAAGCTGACAAACAGTACAGCAAGTCCCAATACTGAGGGTATTTAACAAAAGTATCAATTCAACAATGAAAATTCACAAACTTATTTGCAGAGGTTCGCTCTTCCCCTGGGTTTATCTTCTATTATCCAATAGGGAAATGTAAAATGAAACGAAAGAAATCAAAAGAGTTCTCAAGCTTCCTCCGTGACATGAATCGAACATGTGTTTGGTTGAAGCTGCAGTCACAAGGTAAAAATGTGTTAGACAAATGTGTGAATTCTTAGGCATAATACAAGCATTGTCTCTAATTAGAGTGGAAAGACACAAGCAATTAATCTTGTCCTCGAAAACAACTGCGGTGAATATTATTCTGTAATGCAACATGTCGATATAGCCGCATGACTAAACCCAATTCCAGAGTTTCAGATGGGCATAAAACCATGCTAGCTTCTCAATTATGTCTATTCACCTTTTAACTTTGATTTCAAACTACAAAACTTCTCAACAATGAGAAGACAGATTCAGGATAATATAATCCACGTTGGAAATGCATATGCACGCTTCACAAGTTTCACATGCATCAGATGCCACATAATCACGTTTCTAATGCAATTGTTGCACAGTTCAGAGGGTATTCGATCAAGAAAGAAACAAATGCGATATTCCACAATCTTTTGTACAATACAGCTTCTCTACTATTGAACTAGTCATGCTAAAGTACGCGTTCAAAATCTCACCAAGAAATGCAAGCTATAGAGACGTGCCGCCAATCATAGGCACTGTGAAGAATGGGTCAATATAATATCAATTCCAGGAAGCGGATATACGTGCTGCCCAAGTCTTGCATGGATAACATACCACACAATTGCATTTCTAGTGAAATATGCATGATAAGTCAACCAATTCCTATTTTTAGCATTTTCTTTTTATACATTGATTTGTATCATCCAATGCAATATCAACCTATGAATAAAGTGCATACACAAACTGTCATAGGACCAGCTAATAAGTGCATCTGATACTACTCAGAAAATTGATTATTTATCCAATGTATCCAATTTCGTCAGACTACTGTCGTCCGGCAGGTTACATGACCCTATAAGTGAAATTAGGAAAATACACAAGAAACCTAACTCCTGCTCTCCCATAATCCATGACTATATCAGGAACGCTACAAAACCATCACCACATTGTAGTCTCAATACAATCCAGTGCAATTGATAAGATAAATTACTATCTTAATTACTGTATAGAAGAAGCTCTAGTTTCGAATTTATCATGCTGATCAAATTCTGAACATAACCAAGAACTGCAGACCATGATGCTAAACCGAACAATTATAAAATACTGCAAAATCCACGGCTGCATACAATACCAAGCTCCAGCATGCTCTCAACACTACCACATATTATTTGGCGAATGCTGCTTTAGTCTCCTAAATTTTAAGCACATTATACATGTCATTGTGCTGGAATCCAACGCATAAATGTCAGTGCCGGCTAGAAACCTGAGTAAAACTTTCTAGTGGGTTCCTCAAACTTGCATGTACATTGAACAGGCATATACCTTACCTCCCAATATCACCCTTCACATACTTGAAAATTATCATCAGAAATCGCATACAACTGATAGATACATAAATTTATTCCCATCTTATTCTATAATTCTCCCAATATCACCTTTCGCATACTTAACAATTATCATCAGAAATCGCATACAAAAGATAGATGCATAAACTTATTCCCATCTTATTCTATAATTCTCCCAATATCACCCTTCACATACCTGACAATTATCATCAAAAACCGCATACAACAGACAAATACATATATTATTCCCACATCATTCTATAATTCAAAAGAAATGAACACAAGCAAATTTACCCTGCAGAAGCCCAGTAACACAACCGATGGCATATTAGATCGCAAACAGGTTTGAACAAATCCAAAAATGAACGAAGTGAAACGAAATGGGTCTCGGGGGGGACCTGAAACGGCGGCGGCGGCGGATCAATGGCCGCCGTGTTTCTGCTGATGCTCGAGGTGGCGGCGCTCCTCGGGTAGGGCGACGAGGTAGGAGAAGATCATCCCACCGAAGCAGATGTGATAGAGAGGCTCAACGGAGCTGGTCTCGATGTACTTGGCGTGGTATGTGTCGAGGCCACGCTTGACGGTGTTCTTGAGATAATTGATGCTGAACATGGGCTTGAGATGGCCCGGCAATTCCTTCACCTTCAATCCCTTGATCTCGTTGTAGAATGTTCTCATCGCCATTTCTGCTTTCTTCGATCCTTTCACTCTCTCTCTCTCTCTCTCTCTCTCTGATAGGGAAATGAATAAGATCTGAAACCCTAACCCTGACTCTTGTTTGGAAAGAGAGGAAATGGGTGGGAAGGAGATTTTGTAGGGTGATTTTGGTCAAATAATAATGGGCACGTACAAATTTAATATATTTCCACATTAAATAAATTAATGACAATAAATTAACTTTTTATATAGCACAATTTGGTAAACAAAATATAATGAGTATCTATTTAATTTCAATATTATTTTGGTATAATTAAGGCGTGCAAGTTTTTTAAAAACTTTATGTAGAAATAATTGGGCCTAATGTGCATATGTCCCGTTTAGTAATATAAATGAATCCAGCATATTCTCTAGTTTTATGAGCCGATTCAACAAATCCTCTAGTTGGAATTTGAATAATTCAAGCCAAACTCATATAAATTTTGAATCAAATTCGATCCAAGTAAATCTTGTTCGTCACATGCTTTTTTTTAATATTTATTTTAATTTTTATATAAATATATGTATATAATTATAAATAATATATTGATTTTCGAACATGAACTCGAGCCCACAACTTTTTTTTTTTTTTTTTTTTGGTTAAAGGAGACTGGCTACACAGAACTAAACCAGTTCATCCTTGGCAAGAAAATCCAACACCACAAAAGGGGGAGAGTCCCAAACAATTTTTTCACTACCTAAATTATGACCTAGCTTTGCCAAACAATCAGCACAAGAGTTCCCCTCTCTATACGTATGTTTGATGATAGTGTTCCAAGGCCTTCTAAGTAGCCGTCTACAGTCCTCAATGACGGTGCCCAGCGGATGTGTGTCCGTATCAGCTTCCGAGAGTAGCTGAATAACAACCTTGGAGTCCACTTCCACCTGCAACTTCTCAATCCTTCTACTCCATGCGAGACATAGTCCTTCCCGAAGCCCTATGAGTTCCGCCACTGTTATGGATGTCATACCAAGATTAATTGCATACCCACTAATCCAGTGACCCCGATGATCACGAATCAAACCCCATGCCGCCGCTGATTTACCGTTTTCGATCACACTGCCATCGGAATTTAATTTTAGCCACCCGCTCTCCGGTTTAACCTAAAATATAGGTTCCCGACTCATCTTGTTCTGGAGTATCTTATTCGGATAGGCCGCTTGCCAGTCGTTACACAATCTTCTAATATCATTGATCACCAGTCTCCAGGTATCCCATGTAGCTTGAAACACTCCTCTGTTCCGTGCTAACCATAAGGACCAAATACTCGCCAAGAAGATCACATTCCAATTACACTGTGGCAGTAAAGTATTTCCAAATGTTGCATTTATGTTTGATCTGAACCAGTCCTGATCGTTTAACGCCCTGAATTCTTCCCATTGTGTGGGTTGAATAATATGTTTCCACACCCGGACAGCCCGTGGGCACCTCGCAAAGATGTGTAGGATATCTTCTCTCTCCCCCATGCAAAAGTCACACGAGTCTGTTGGCGAGAAACCCCTATCAAAACGTAGTGCATTCGTCAAAACTGAACCATGATTACATAACCAAACCAACAATCTGATCTTTTCTGGGCACTTTAAACTCCATATCCACGACCACTTCATGTTGTTGGCTGTTGGATTCGAATCTGAGAAAGTGAGCCATTTATACGCTGATTTGGCAGTAAACTTCCCATTTGTCGTCCCCATCCAAACGCGTGTATCCTCCTTCTCTCTTTCCAAGGGGATCGGGACACTTCGTATAGCCTTAGCAACTTCCTCCGGTATTGGTGTGCGAATTCTTGAGAGATCCCAAAGTCCATCATGTGAGATAATATCCGCAACCATAATAGTGGCCTCGTTCTCATGTACCCCTCCGATAATTTCGTCACCAATCCTCGTTCGATTCAACCAACGATCGAACCAAAGTGAGGTGTTATTACCGCTACAAATCCGCCATCCGATTCCATCCTCGACCGATTGGATACTCCGTACAATACCTTTCCATGTTGGGGATGCATTGGATGGAGTTGAGTGATGTAAAATATCTCCTGCCTTCAAGTACTTGTTTTCAAACATAGCTGACCAAAGGTATTCTCTTGTCTAACAAGTTTCCACCCCACTTTAGCCAAAACAGCCACATTCATCTTGCGGGCCTGTCTAATTGCAAGTCCTCCATCCTGTTTTGCCCTGAGCAACTTGTCCCACCCTACCAAGTGGATCTTTTTAGTGTTCTCTTTGTCACCCCATACAAAATCACGGCTTAATTTATCAATCTGGCTACAAATGCTCGAAGGCAACCAACTTGAGTGCATTTGATAGACAGGAATAACAGAGAGAACTGACTTGACCAATGTAACCCGTCCCGCCATATTCAACGTTGTCGCTTTCCAAGCCGACAATTTTGCCCGAATGCGATCCAATAGTTCAGAAAAAACACCAGCCCTTTTCCCCGAATTAACTTGTATTCCCAGGTAACGACCAAAATTCACCGTGCACCCAATTCCAAGGATTTGGCAGACTTCTCTCCTGATAGACTGATTAACTCTTGGAGCAAAATAAACCTTTGATTTGTCCAGATTCACCTTGAGGCCTGAAGCGTTGCTGAATTTCTCAATGATATCCTTAATAATGATCGCATTCTTAACGGTGGACTGCCCAGTTAAGATAATGTCATCTGCGAATAGCAGATGTGAGAACTTGGGCCCTGCCCGACAGATTGGGGTAGGTTTCCATTTCTTAGAGATCGTGACTGCCTCCTCGATCATGCACGAAAGTCTCTCCATGCAGAGCACGAATAGATAAGGTGAGATTGGATCGCCTTGCCTTAGTCCACACTCCATGTCGATTGTGTCAAGTGGTTCACCATTCCACACCAACCTTGGGCGAATGCTTGTGACACAGCTCAAAATAAGACTAGTAATCTCATTGGGAAAGTTGAACCACCTCAATGTTTCCTCAAGAAATTCCCAGTGAATCTTATCATAAGCCTTCTCCAAGTCTAGCTTAATCATCATACCGCCACTTTTACTTTTAGAGCCATTTATAGTATGAAACAATTCTTGAACGACTAATATATTATCATGCGTGCCTCTGCCTGGGATGAAGCTGCTTTGAAGCGGACTTATCAACTCTTTCATAGTCGGTTTTAATCGACCGACAATAAGCTTTGTAATGGCCTTTAAAATCACATTACAAAGCGTAATTGGACGAAACTCAGAAACCTTAGAAGGGTTCTGTATCTTCGGGATGAGGATAATGCAGGCGTCTCCAATCGCCTCTGGCACCCGTCTTTGTTGGAAACAAGATTTAATAAATCTCACAACAGACTCCCCAACAACTTTCCAATACTTTGTGTAAAAGAAAGCTTGGCACCCATCAGGGCCGGGTGCCTTGAACGGAGTCATACTCTTAAAAACATTCAGAATTTCCTCTGGATTGAGCCCACAACTTAAATACAATATAAATAATGGAAATTTTTGGAACTCAAGCTCGGGTTCAAACCTATTTTTAACTCATAAATTCAAACCAAATGAGATGAACTCAACCCCCCCCCCCCCCCCGGCTTCTTCTCGAGATTGAGCCTAAAAAAAGGTCAAATTTTGACTCGATTCGATTTTTCCACATTCCTAATCCCGCCTTTAAAAACACATGGAGTTATCACCACGGTTTGAATTCCCACAGCATGAGTTGTGCAGGTGCGTATTATCTCTAAAAAAACTACCATCAAAGTCCCAATTTCTAATAAAAGAAAATGCGTTTGGATGGATTTTTAGGGGAAAAAAAAGGTAGAAATTGGGAAGGCGCATAAGATTATAAAAAATTACTATATTTAAACTTAAAATTACTTAACTTAAAAAAATTCTAATATAAAAAATATTGTTAAAAAATATATATATATATATATATATATTTAAATCTATCCAAACGGATCATATGTGTTTCGTTGCAGTAGCCAAGGGCCCAGCTTACATTGGGCCAAAAATCAAAGTTTCCAGTCTAACTAAAAACGTGTACAAATTGGGCCTTGTGCATAAAATAAAAATATACCGGATTCATACCCACCGACTCACGCACCCACAGGAAAACCCCAAGCCACGAGCTAATCCAGCTCAGCCCTAGCTAAATTTCTACAAATTACAAACTACCCCCTAATTTAATAAATATTTCAATTCACCCCCTTCTCTTCTCCAGACTCTATATATACCACCCTCGATTTCTCATTGTTTCATCACTGCAACCTCCAAAAAATGGCTCCGTGTCTCTCACAAACCCTAATTCGAACCACAGCCTCCGCCGCCTCTAGAGCCCGTCTCTTCTGCGCAGCTGCGCCGAGAGGCATCCGCCGCCTATCCTCTCAGCCGGAGAGCAGCTCAGCCGCGGAGCCGGCGGTGTCGGAGGCGGAGGCGAGGGCGGTGGAGAGGATTGAGGACGCCATCCACAGCATAATCGTCAAGAGATCCAAGCCGGATTGGCTGCCATTCGTTCCCGGATCCTCCTATTGGGTCCCTCCCCGGCGGAGATCGTACGGCGTTGCTCAGGTTGTTCACCAGCTCACAAATGCCCTCACGGATGAGGAGTATATGGCTCTTATGATCTTGCAGGGATGGCCTTCGTCCGCGTTCTTCATCCGCAATGGTATAAAAATTGTGAATATTTACGATATAGAATTTCCTTTTTTTTTGTTTCTTCTTTGTGTTGGATTTGAAAGTAATCTAATTGAATTGGATATTGTTGCTATCTGTCGCGAATTTTTTGTGCCATCTGGTTATCGTCGAATCAATTTGGGTTCGGTTTGTATAAATCACACCAATGAACGTTGAAGGGGCAAATGATGTACTTTTTCAGAGTGGAGTGCTCAATTCGTTTGGGTGCGATGATGCTTAGCTGAATAGGAAGATCTGATGCCCGTGGATCATTTCCTCTATCGTTTCCTGCCTATCTTTTCATGCCTTGAATTCATTCTTTCTTTCTTTTTCCCTCCTCTCAGAAGTTTTTTAACCCTTGTGAATGCGAGTTGTTTTATATTGATAAAGCTCAAAAGGATTACAAAAGGCCATTCTTTTCTTGTAGGTTTTTCCCTTTGTATTCGGCCTTATACAATTCAAACTTCATTTTTAGCAACGAGGAAGTCTATGATGATAACTTGTGTATCAACCTGAAATGCAGAACTATCTGCAATGTTGAGTGCATTTGAACTAGGACGGACTGAGGCTTCCTGTTTCAATATTTTGAAATTGTCCTCCATTTGAAATATTATTTGCCCCCATTTAATTTATTTTTGGTGCAATGCATGAAAGTTTTCTGAGTGTCTTCTTTATTCATTACGTCAGGGTTAGCTTGGTTTATTGTTCTATATGTGATTGTGCAACTTCCATGAATGATGAGAAGAAATTATTTACAGTTATCCCTGTCTGATAAATTTCTGCTGAAAGTTTGTAATCTGACATGGAATTCTGCACAGAGTCAGTAATAATGATCGACATTTTTGTCATGAAATCTCTTTTGCAAAAGACATCTTCACACTTTTATACAATACGTGTTTGTCACTGTACTTCGATATAAAATTTCAATTGTTACCTTATGAGGTTTGACATTTCATTATGAGCATTTATCATGAACCCAATGCCTGCCATGTAATCTTTCGAACTGACTTGTTTGATGGTTCTTGTGGATGATGAGACAAACATTTCACAGTTATCCCTGTCTGATACATTTCTGTTGAAAAGTTTGTGATCTGACCCAACGGTATCTAGTTTTAGGTTCCTCTTATTAAGTATTTGTTTTCCTATTATTTTGATGGTTTTTGTGTCAAGTCAAGGCAATGCTTTTATCTTGTTGACTCTGTGAATATTGTGTTCGATTATCTCATTAGCATGCTTGTTTGATTGCAGGATCATCTTCATCTCATGTTGATTTAGCAGGTGATGAGACGTCAAACTCTAAAACTAACTTACAAGAGGAGGAAGGCTGAAAATATGTAAAAATATCATCTTCATTTGATTTAGCAGGTGATGAGACGTCAACCTCTAAAACTAACTTACAAGAGGAGGAAGGCTGAAAATATGTAAAAATTGTATGGGACAAAGTTTTGGATAGCCGCAGTTTTATAGCAAATTTCTGTGTATATGTGTATGTATTTACATGTAAAGAAATATATGTAAATGACGTAGGATAGAGAATGGATATGAAATCATTGTTGGACATATTGTGCATATGCCTGGCTACCATACCCAAAAAATGTGTAAAATCTGCCCATTATTCACGGGCTGCAAATAAATATTGCACCAATTTTGGTCTTGGTACAAGTAGTTTGAATTTTGATGGCCTCTCAACAGTGAATCTCAAAAGTATTGTCATTTCTCACTATTCCCTTTGTGTGCTTTTGAGTTTTATGTATGTCTAAATCGTTTTAAATATGATTGTACGTTGTTGCTTTGACGGGTGGATCTTGTAAAAACAATATAAGGTATTTCACTCGTACCGTCCTTTTTTTCTCTGTTTAAGTGAGCGAGAAGCTGGATGAAGTTGGCATGAGTATGGCATAAAAGCAAAGGCTCAACGCAACCACTGTACATATTCAGAACTGTAATTGTACATACAAAATTTGAATGGGGAAAACAATAACAAAAGGGTCACAATTAACATATTTTTCTCCTTGAGACAGTATATTATATTTGAAGCACATCGCAATATGTCTTTTCAACAAGGTATTGTAACTTATAATAACTTGTTTGCTCCTCGAGATGTCTGAAGCAGCGAACCGTGGAAAGGATTATGGCCTGCATCAGAACACACATCAGAACCGCGATGCAAGAAAGACGATAAAAGTCATGGTTGGGGGGCAGGCGGGTTAAAGGTAGAATGCTTATTTGACACTTACAAAAGTTCAACTGATCTTAATAGAGGCCAAGCATTCTCAGCTCAGTTACATGGCTAGGATCAAGTTCTGAGACATCCTTATTAGCTTCTCGGTCTTCTACCACGTACTCCTGGGAAAACAGAAGAGCACTCGGGATCAATATCCACTCCGTAAATGGAAAAGAAAAGGAAAGGCATATTAACCTTGTCCCCATATTAAAGTTTCTAACAGATCTAACATATTATTGCTATGAAGTTTATTCGATGCAGAGTCAAATCCTAAAAGACCCGTGCACTAAGCAGAACCACCAAGCTATTCTTGAACTGTGAAAAACTAAACCTTTGTCAGTTCTTGCTTGGCAAGAACATGGTAGTGCCGTTCATTGATCCTCTGTCCGCATATTATTGCTATGAAGAAGCCATAAAGCAAGCCCACCAATACAATTGCCAAAACTGCAAAACATCGTACTTGCATAAGCATGAGAAGGGAAAAGAAAAATGTCATGAATAAGAAATTATCGGATTTAATTTTATTGAGAATTATGGCCTGGAGAAAATTCTCAGAAGCCTTGAGCGAACAGAAAATCAACCATGCAGCAAGATGTTGGTGGCTCATATTAGCAATAGAGGTGCTTCTAGAGCTAGGACTACCATCCATTTTTAGTTCCAAATGATCATGATTTGTTTGGTTGGCAGAGAAGGAAGTCCTATCCAAGATTAGCGGGGGCCCACATACACATACTGGGATTTTTTGTGGTGGTGGTGGGGTGTGTGTGTGTGTTGGGGGGGGGGGGGTAGTTGATTTGGGCCAGATATCTTCTAAAGAGTATTGGAAGTGTGCAAAGGTTGCCCAGGTTGGAGATCAGAGCTGGATGAGAATCTTTTTTGAAATATCTACCATAACATCTAAATCCATTTCACAAGAATACTTGTATTTTCTGCAACTCATTTAATCCTTTCCAATCATCAAGCTCCCTTGACTTAATTATCGAAGAAGAAAACAACTCTCTCCACTTGAAAATGTACAAACTATAAGGAGGGTATGGCAGCCCCGACATAAATCAATTCAAGGAGCCACGTGGGTTCTGTTTCAATGTTATTAATATATATAGCAAGACAAATGATAACTCTTAAGGCATCTCCTTTGATTGTGTGCATTACTCAAAAAGTTTGACAGAACAATCTCTTAGAGAAACCTCCATGCAGCTTTTGAAATGAGCAAATGACTTTTTAAAAACGATCAAGAATGTAATTACCTGCCATAGTATAAAATCCGTATGGATGTTCTTCGTAACCAAACATCTCCCGTAATTCTTCTCCATAAAATTTGTACACCAGCACACCTAGAAATGCAACAATCTAAAGGAAGTTTTAGCAAATATTCATCCATAAATCATACCATGCACCTAGAGGTAAACTCTACAAGTTAATAGCATGAACAGTAGGAGAAATTTCTGAAAGGATTCACTGGTGAACAGTTACAGTAAACTAAATGATGCACTCGTAAGTAAGGTAGTTCTGGAAAAATTGGAGGGTATGATTCACCACTTAACTACATAATGGCCTGAAAAACCACCATTACTGCAAACTTGTAGTTTGAGAGATTTCCAATCCTATATCTCAGGATATCAAAGAGAAGGTAAACTAAATGATGCACTCGTAAGTAAGGTAGTTCTGGAAAAATTGGAGGGTATGATTCACCACTTAACTACATAATGGCCTGAAAAACCACCATTACTGCAAACTTGTAATTTGAGAGATTTCCAATCCTATATCTCAGGATATCAAAGAGAAGTATAAGAAGGAAAAGGCCCTACTGAATGAAACTTCAGACATATTGTTAAATTCTGTTTAAATGGTGCTTTGCAAATAACCCTTGTTGCCAAAAATCTTGCACCAGATATATCTAACTAGAAGTAGAAGATGAAGGCTTGGGTCTGAGTCCTCAAATTAGAAACAAATATCAAATTTCTTTTTTTTTTTTTATTTCGACCTCTCACATCTTCGGTTACTTTCTCTCTAGAGTTGGACAATTGGAGGTTTCAAAAGGGGAGGAAATAGACTCATTATTGCTCACTGACATCATTAATGTCATTGCAATTGGAGGTTTCAAAAGGGGAGGAAACAGACTCATTATTGCTCATTCACAACATTAATGTCATTGTAATTGGAGGTTTCAAAATGACATCTTCTCATGTTATATATACACCTTCAC
Organism: Petrea volubilis; assembly: GCA_026212405.1. Lineage (NCBI taxonomy): Eukaryota > Viridiplantae > Streptophyta > Magnoliopsida > Lamiales > Verbenaceae > Petrea > Petrea volubilis. The sequence goes on along the minus strand of JAOWBU010000193.1, from coordinate 9,416 downwards.
CTCATGTGCTCAAACACACTTATTCAAAAACAATCAAATAGAAAACCATTTCTCTCTCTTTCTCTTCACAAGATTTCAAACTAAGATTTCTCTCTATCTCCAAATTCAGAGAAATGACACTCATCGGCCTAGTCGCATGCACCGCCACTACCAAACCCACCATCTGCTTCAAAGTAGACAACATCTGTTCCAATGTAGTTAGTTTCTGCATTTATCTTGTTTCTCTGAAATATTTTTTCCAATACATATATTTTTCCTCCTTAATTTTTGACATCCTTGATTCAAATTACTTTAACATTAAAGAGGACAATATATGCATAGGTAAAAACATTTCAAAGAAACGAGATAAATGTGGAAACTAACCACCATTGGAGCAAGTGTTGTCAGTGCTGGAGCAGATGATGGGTTTGGCAAGGGCGGTGCATGCGATGAATGCGACGAGGCCGGTGAGTAGGAGGGCGATGGGTGCCATTTCTCTAAATGTGGAGAGAGAGAGATTTGAGTTTGAAATCTTGTAAAGCAAGAGAGAGAGATGCTTTTCTGCTTGAGTGTGCTTGAGCACATAACTGAAGTGGTATATATAATTGGAGAAGATGTAATCTTGAAACCGCCTACTACAATGACATTAATGTTGTCCATAAGCAATAATGCGTCCGATTCCTCCCCCTTTTGAAACCTCCAATTGGCCAACTCTAGAGAGAGTGACCGAAGACATGAGAAGTCAAAATAATAAATAAATAAAAATAGAAAGTTGATACTTGTCTGACTTGACGACTCAGACCAACCTTTCATCTTGTACTCCTAGTTAGATATATTTGGTACATATAAATTCCAACTGAGCTGCACGTAGGAACTTCTCATGTGGCATCTCGAAAGTCACTTTCTAGTTTCTATGGACAGTCATTAGGACTTGTCTGATGCTGGTAAATCATAATTTCCTAACAAGTAAAAACCTACATAAGGAGAATAACTAACAGTGTTCTAACAGAGTCAGTCAACCAAGAGAAATTGAGAGGGCTAGACCATCTGTCGTCATGTAATGTCAACAACTTATAAGAGAGAGAAAAGATAAAGAAATATTCAACTAGGATATTCTACACATGATAAATAGAGATGGAGAAATAGCTTATGTCTCATTATTCTCTGGATTCTATAAAGTCCATCTATGTCATTGTGATTATCTCAGTGATTACATAAAAACCAACAGAAAACAGAAGAAAAGGATACAGACACAAGTTTTGAGCAGTATCAATAGTTAGATTTCACCAATAGTTACACCAACAGTAAACCCACTATAAGAATGCTTGATGAGAAATCCACATAGAAGAAGCATTCCCTACCAGCTGAACAATAACAAAAATTATTGCATGGTCCCTCGCAACAAGAAACTGAAACTTTAACCTCAACCACCAACGATCAGGAGGTACATTGGCACGCAATATAAATTTTGCCCTGCATTCTGTACAGTGAGCAAAAGCAAAACCCTCCTGAATTGTGGAAGGCAGAAAAAGCACTTCATAAGTTTTGTCTTCTAAAGTAGAGAGATAATTTGTGCAAATAGCATTTTGTTATAGTATGCTAGTACAAGGGGTTCACTTATTATGAAACATTGTCAGACTTATAGTTTGTTCCAAAACCAATTCAGCCTCCGATAGCAAATTCTTAACCATTTTTCGAAATACTATTGATTCCATCACATATTCACTAGAATGATATGCATGAGTTCACAAATAATGAGGAGGCAGAATAAAAATCAGGGAGCCAAATCAACTGGTTAAGAATACATTATATGCCTTCTTTGCGTATGAAGTATAGGATATAACGACTAACAAAGTAAATATATATACCTGGTATAATTGCATCCCAGTTCATGAATAAAAAATTAAAAAAAGAAAAGAAGAGAAACTGAAAAGTTGATTAAAAAAAGGGAAAAAGGTCTTAAACGATAGAAACTGGAAGAGAAGCCTATTGATTCACTTCGGTATACATCAAACTCATGGAAATAATTAAGACTTAAAATGTATCTAGTGTTTTAGGAAGAGCAGTATTAAACGGAAAATATGCTCCATCCTTCGCATGAATCCTAATTATGACTTAGTCCCTTCGAAGTAAGCAAATAATTGTACAGTTTTTAGGAGAATCTCTTGGAACTCCTAAAAGATGTATAAATCGGACAGTGATGTTCTGGAAGGTGCAGCTACCAAGTGAAGTATGAGATTTTACAAAATGTGAAGGAGGATTGCTAAGAAAAAGAAGTGAGAAAGAAAATTATGCAGCATACCTTTGTTGACCTCCAATTATCAAGACATGATCTGTGGACGTACTTTTGGGTGCCTTTACAATGGCATGGCGCAATTAAATCTTCTCCTGAATATAATTATCAAAGACTTAATAAAACAAGATAAACTCCACCATCCAAAACTAAATTCTTAAACTCATCTAAAGTCATAGGAGTTTTCATCATCTTTGATACTATTGGAATAGATAATGGCACAGCAGTATTTCTCAATGTATGGGTGTCTAAGTTATCAGAATCAATAAATGTAATATGAATGCAAATAACCGACAGAGACCTTCAGTGTCAAGGCAGATTCGGCATTGTGGTTGGTCTGCACGCACTAGATCAATATCCTCATCAATATCAGGAACTGATGGATCAGCCGGAGCTATTGAAGAATCCACACCCACAGTTATTTCAATTGAGGTAGAAGATTCTTCTAATCCCTCCGCTGTAATGGGCTGAGATAAAATGGGTTCTGTTTCTGAAGCATCATCAGTCCGACTATCATGTTGTGTTAATTGCATTTCTGAGGACTCTGACGGAAGATCAAATGAAAAATATCATGATGATAACAGTTACTGCTACAGGTCATACCACTTGAGAGCTCCCTGCATGGATGGACAGTAGGTTAAAAATCAGTCAAGAGACTCACATCTAACATTATAGCAATCAATAAAACTGCTAATCTACATCTGTGATAATGAAATATAACTTCGCCACTTGACTCAGTTGATATCTTATTCCAATGGAAGTTGTGAGGCACACATCATATTTAGTAACAATATTAGTTTATTTAAAGATAGCTTACTCTACATATATGTAGCTATAGCAAGTCAGTCAAGTACGTTGTCTCCGACCGTCTTGGTTGGACGGTCTTAACGAATACATAGTACATTTAACAAACTGTCTGCCAGCTTCATGACATCCTTGGATACCTCCCATATCTTGCATTTGTGCTTAAACTAACAATTCGCACTGTTCCAAATCAAATGAACCAATCCGATGCCAGCACGAGCAGAATCTACTCCAGCAGAATAATTCTATTAAAAATTAGAATGGAACAGTGGGGAACTACAACCCTACTTTGTTTGCCTGTTTCCAGTGTAAGAATGACTGATAACATCAGAGTAAAACAATACAAGGGCGCCCACATTGACTTTATATTGGTTCATAATATTACACGCAGCAGCAACAGAGACCATGATCATTCTTAAATTCCAATCGCCATTGAACACCGGATTCACAAAACAACCACAGTAAAGGAAAATGTCAAACGCACAAGAGCCCATCAAATCAATACCAAATCTGAAAGATTTTTAGGATGGCCATCATTTCAATTTCCGGCAATTCGTATGTAGAAATGGTCAGAAAACGAATTCAATTAAGACAAACAATGAATCAGATAAAAGAACAATGAAAATGATTGGTGCACCGACCTGATGAATCCCGCAGTGTCTGCGATCGGAGGGGAGCATCACAAGCAACAAACGCCAATGGAGATTCTCCAAAACCGATCAAGAATAAACAATAATTATATTTTATTTTTAGGGTTTTTGCATCGCGGAGTAATGAGAGCTGAAGCTGAGAACGGCAGCGTCTAGAGAGAGAAACGAAGAGATAGAGAGAGATTGGGGGGGGGGGGGGGGGGGCGGGGTGGAAATACGTCCGTCACCACACAGACCTGGCCTGGACTTAGAACTGACCGACGGGCAATAAATCAATACTACATATTATATATATTTTAAGCTGTTCTAATGTTGACATTATTAATAGCATATTTAATATTACTACGCAGATGCAATTTTTTTTTAATCCCAATTATAACCTATTATTGTTTTGAATCTTCTGGTTCAATCAATATTTGGGTGTTATTAAATATATATTTATATGATATGATTGATCATTATGAATTTTTAGATAAATATTTATTACGTTTAATGTTTATTTATTATTGAATTAAAAAATAAAAGATTATTTAAGACTTTGAATTCAACTTTTTGTGGATTTAATTATGCCAAGTTAGATTTCAATGGAGTTATAAACTAGTATGGGGGTATGAATTTTGAGGGGCCAATCACCAAAACAATTAATATGCTAATTGTATAGGAACTAATAGGGAAAATTATAATTTTTGTCCACTATCTTTAACATTTTCAATTTTTGGTCATATAAGTATTCAGTGTTTAATTTTAGTCTTATATTTAAAAAAATATATAAGTTTTGGTTCAATTTAGCTGCACTCCGACAAATTATTTGACGTGGTCAATAAAATTGAGAAGTTCCGACAAATTGCACTGACATGGACAATGGATTTGGGGATTTTAATCGTCACTTACTCACTGTACAATAGTCGTAAGATGTTATATATTAGACTAATTCAATTATTTGCAAAAATTGATTTATTAATTGATTTACCTCAACCGTATCATTTAGATAATAAGTAATTGATCGAAAAGCTGAAATTAAATATATGGCATCCCATTTAAAAGTTTATTCACGAAATATTTGATTGCAAAAAGTAGACTAGAAACAATAATTATTGCAACTCATAGAATGAAAAGATCCATGTCTTCCGAACTAAGAAAATAAATGCATGTATTGTTAAGAAAATGTGTCATAAATTTTAATTTGAATTAATTAATTTATCTATAAAATTAGATTTATTGTAAGTTATGTGCATTTACGATTATACCACAAGGCAAAACGTAATATTTAATGATGTATGGTTGTAATTTAAATAAATGTGTTGTTCCGTTAAATGCTTAAATTATAAAGATCGCATGTAATTGTTTTGAGTTAATAGTCGGTGATAATAATTTTTTTTCTTATATGCAAAATTTATAATATGCTACAAATGATGGTTTGTCTTTAATCGTAAAACTTGAAATTATAATCATAGTATGTTGGTGTTTGTAGTGATATTGGAATACTGAACTGGACTACTCAAATTACTCCTTTTAACTATTATATAAAATAAATAATTCATAGGCATAGACTCTAAATCTCGAAAAATATTGCGACTTTTGGGCACATAGTGTTAATCAATTTCATGTAATTGGAAATGGGATTTTAAATGACCAACATACTTGGCATGTGTGGTGATTGCATGAAATGTGCTATGTAAGAATATGCGACGAAATTTATAAATCTCTTGAAAATATAAATATCCCCTAAATTAAGTTGTAAAGTTCAAATTAATTATAATTATTGAAAAAGGTAATTTGAATGAACTATCATCGAAATTATATGGAAATGTGATTTTCATGCCGAATATTTGAACAAAAGCAAATTGGTAATTTATGATAAAATGTGAAAATAATTTGATTTTATCTTACAGTTTAATTAAATTTAGAGCGCAACAACAAGATTTTTTTTTCAACTTGTCCCACGTCAAAAAAAAAAAAGAAGATCTTTTTGATATTTTTTTTCTTTGTAAAAAAATTGCAAGGAGAAATTTTTGCTGCTTGACATAAGAGTTAGTTACTTTTTATTTTCTGATACATATATGCATAATTATGCAAATTATGTGTTCATGCATATTTTTGTTATTTTACTCAATTTCTTCAATATGTTTGTAAATACAATTTTTTTTTTTTTACAAAAGCAAGAAACTTTTAGGCTATGTTTGGAACAAGGATTTTGATGAGGAAAAGTGGGAGAAAAATGAAAATAATAAAAAATAAAAGCATAAAGTACTATCATTTGAAGCAAAAAAAAAAAATTCATTCTATTTTTCTTACCAAAATTCTAGAACCAAACGGAGGGTTAGTTACTTTCAAAGGAAATGGTAAAGTGATTACCTTCAATTCGGCCGACTGTAGATACTTGAATATTATAATGAGACAAAATTACAGTATAGGGGTCAAAATGTCTAACCAATATAGTTGAGGGGGCAAAATGAAATTAACTTTAATTGATTATTTTGCTTTAAAGCCGGCGCAGGGACTGACGACTTTGCCCCACGGCGTAGCTGTAATAGAATTGTAATGGCAGCCATGGAGGGAGCCGAGGCGGCGGCAGGAGCTCAAGACCAACAGCAACCACCGCCGGCGAGGGTGGTGGAGAGGCTGAACCCGGCGGTTCAGCAGCAACTCAACCTCGACTCGGTCAAGACTCGCGCCATCAGTCTCTTCAAGGCCATATCTCGTATCCTCGAGGACTACGACGCCATAGCCCGCACAAATGCCGTCCCCAAATGGTATGCGCACGCTATTCTAGGTCAATCGATTTCATGTGTTCATCGAGCAGAAGGAATTGAAATATACCATTATTATTGTTATTTCTTTGCGATTTCTTGTTTCATTTTACGCCTATAGGCAAGATATATTGGGGCAGTTCTCGATGGTAAATCTGGAGCTCTACAACATTGTTGAAGATATTAAGAATGTCTCAAAGGCTTTTGTTGTGCATCCTAAGAATGTTAACGCTGAGAATGCTACCAGTACGTTCCCTTCTCGATTATCGCAATGTTTGAAAGTGGGAACTCTTTTAATTTTTCAGTAGTTCATTGGTTTTATTGTTTTTCATTGAGAACCAGCATCTGAAACCATCAAGCATTCTGTCAGGTAGTCTTTTAAGTCTCCATGACATAGGTAAACTTGTAAAGTTTTGACAAAACATCCAAAGAACTGAACTAAAAGAGATTTTGCAAAAAGAAATTTATGCTGAAGAACAAGAGGCATGAAATGGGAATCGTGCTTATTGTATTAAATGAATTTTCTATGAATACAGTACTTCCTGTTATGCTGTCATCCAAGCTTTTGCCTGAAATGGAGATGGAAGACAATACCAAGAGAGAGCAGCTTTTACATAGTATGCAGAGCCTACCAGTGGCTGCCCAAATTGAAAAGCTGAAAGTGAGTTGTCATACTGCCTATATTGTTGCCATTTTACTTTGCATTTGCATGAAATGATCTGATTTCTAATTGCTCTCAGACTAGAATTGATATGATCGGAGCAGCCTGTGAAAGTGCTGAGAAGATTATAGCTGATGCACGTAAAGCTTACTTTGGCACTCGGCAGGGACCTACACTTCTCCCAACCATTGACAAGGTTCAAGCTGCAAAAATTCAAGAACAAGAAAATTTGCTTCGAAGTGCTGTTAATCATGGTGAAGGTGAGAACTTTACCGTCAATAGTTCCATATTCTGTGTTGGCTGCATTTTTGCCTTAATATATTATTAGTTGAGTGTTTGATATTCATAGGAAGTCATATCACGGGATGCTTTTTCCATGCAGTCATGGTTCTATTTGCAGTATTAGGAATGAGATCTCTGTAAATTCTCGTCTGGCCCTTCCCCCGGTGCTTGCTTTAAGTTTGAATGGTGAACTTTCTTATGATTTCATTCGATACAAATTTTGGCCGTAGACCTGAGGGATCTGAATGTTTTGAAATAAGAAGAAAGTTCTCTGCATGAGTTGTCCTTCACATAATAATTTTTTCCAATTTGCAATTTCTTGAATCTAGTAACTGATGTTGTACCGTACATATCAGTTTTAGTCCCTAACCTTGTAGGGTAGGGAATTATGCTTTACAATTTATTCTCGTCGTAGTTTTGATATTTGTGGGACAGAGGTGGAATACAGTGATTAAATGAGAAGTTGGTACTGCAGGGCAACTTATTCTTTTATTTACTTGAAAGAAATTTTAGTTCTGCAGAGTAGTCTCTATCCATGTCAATTTTAACCAACTGCTAATGTTCCATTAGATGGACAACACACGGGAATCTAACTTGCACCAATATGCTCTCATGTTGTCTTCCACAAGGCTCATGAATGTTAATTTCTGCAGTCATCGTTGAATTGTTTGTCTAAAGTGACAACGATATTAACCATTGTCTTAATGTTTACATGATTGCTAATACAAAGGGCTAAGAATACCTGCTGACCAGAGGCAAGTAACATCCTCACTTCCGCTGCATTTGGTAGATATACTCAGTGCTAATGAGAGTACACAGACTTTCACGGATTCATCTGGTTTGCCGTTTCCTTATACTCTTTGTTCCATCATTTTCCACTTTCTGATTTTCTGGATTGTTGGTCTGGGTTTGCGCATTAGTGACAACATTATTTATGTGCACTTCAGGGATGTACCAGAAGAGCACACCACCACTTATGTCAACCACCAGTAATAACAGTCAGGGTTCTTTGTTGCAGGTTCAATTTTGCCCCACAAATTTTCGAACTCATTTGAATCGTATTTATTCATTGATATGGTTCACAATCCATAATCTCCATCTTTTATGTGGATGCTACGCCAACATTGCTATCTTAAATCTTGTTGGTCTTCTACCATTTGATTAGAGTATTTACTTGAACATGAGATGCAAATATAGGTTCAGAATCTTTGGTTTCGAAAAACCTTGCAATCTTTCCAAATTATTCTTTTCCTGTTTTAACAAAGTTCAAATCTTTTCTGCTTTGAAGAAGAGCTGGTCACGATTAAATCTATCATCTCATTGTAATGCATGTTAAGTATGATAGACCTCATCCAGTGATCTGAACACTGAATACCTGAAAAGAGGAGCCCTGATTAAGCAGACTTATGTTTCTATAACTTTTCTATTTGGAACAGCAATTGATTTTCTTTTGGTGCATACTTTTTTCATGCTTTGATCCATGCTATTTGAGAATAGGCTTCTGGAGCACAACTTATTGGAAGAGCAGCAGCTTCCCCTTCTGGTCCCACTGGAAGCACTTCCTTTGATAATACGACAGCATCTCCTCTGCAATATGCCAATTCGCCAAGATCTGGTGCAAACATCATGAATACACCATCTCCTCAGCAACAGCAGCCGCAACAACTACAGCAACACCAGCACCAGCAGAGGCAGAAATTAATGCAATTACCTCCACATCAGCAACAGCTTCTGAGTCAACAGCCGCTAAGACCATCATCAATGCCTGGCCTGGGGCAGGTATGATTTTTCAGTCAACTATACAGATTTAAGTGAACTTATTTTCATTCAACAAGACTTGTATTTGTTAATACTGGCTGCTATTCCTTTCATATCAGAAGTCTGGTCATTAATTCTTGTCAAACTGCATTTCATGTTGAAGTAAGAAACTGTTCTGCTATACCTTGGTGCTATATGTGGGATATAAAACCCTAGCATCTATTTGCCAAAAAGTTATT
>JAOWBU010000192.1:0-50000 GCA_026212405.1 Petrea volubilis | reverse complement strand
GGACAGAATTATGACTAATAAAGATATGCCAAAAGCTTCTATCTCTCCAATCTAGTTTCTATGCATTCCCCTTTGATCGTGCAACTGTAGTTCCACAATTTTAACTACCTATCAGAAATTCATCTAAAAAAACAAAACTTTGCCAACAAATTTGTTGTGATAACTGACTTCAAGTTCACGATCAACAAGCAAAATGCATGTTGGAGATAATAAATATTGATGACTCTTCTCAGCTTAAGCTTTTAGACGAGGCTGTCACTCAACATGATATAGCAGTCAAGCCAAACAACAGTTCAATCCTCCAAAAATACTACTAACAAATATGACGGAATACCTCGCTGGTAATTTCGGTGTCACCAATCCGCTCCGGATGCCCTGCTCTAGCAACGTCGGTAATCACCCTCCGCCGATGTTCTATCAAAATACCCCTCGGAACCCCAAAAACTGCGCTAGAGCCATAGCTATTGAACTCTAATTTGACCCTGAAGTCGCAAAACTCAGGTTGGCTAATCAAATTAAGATTGTCTAAAGCAGTATGGCGACGGCGAGAGTGAGACTGAGAGCGAGAGCGACAGGAGCAGAGAGAGGTGAGAGAAAGCGATATCCTGTCGAATTCTACAATTCGGGCAGCCATTATTAGTTGAACCATAGCTTAATTACATACTGTAATGGAGGGTAGATGTCGAGTGCATGAAAAGCGCCGCCGCCGCCGTACGGCGGGAAGTTGCGGTGGCTCTGTGGCGGAATTGTGGCTCCAGATTTTCCACTGTCGAATTGAGAGGATACGTTTAGTAACAAATGTAGAACAGAAAAGAAGTAATTCATTAAAATGGTGAAAAAAATAAAAGGGCGTTATTGTACATTTATTTAAGAGTGGAGACAGAGAGAGAGAGACTGAGCGAACAAACAAATTAGCCAGAATTGCCCCTCTAACTCACACAAAATTCCCGCCTCTTATTTCTTCTACCAATCAAGAAAACATAAACCCTCAAACACCAATCTTGAGACCCCGCAATTCCTCTTCAAGAAGGGGGGAAAATTTCAAAAAAATCCAAAACCCAGTTCACGAAAATGGCAAAATCTGAATCATCTGAGTCAGAATCCGAAGAAAATGTCTCATCAGAGGAAGAAACCGAGAACGAGAATGTTGGCCCAAAAAAGCAGGAGAAACTATCAGACTACGAAAGGCAGAGATTGAAGAGGATTGAAGAGAACAAGAAAAGAATGGAGGCTCTGGGCCTGCCTAAAATGGCTAGTTCTTTCATGGGTTCTCTTCGGAAAACCCAGAAAAAGAATGACCAGAAAAAGGGCAAGAAAATAATGGTTGATGAAGATGAAGAGTATAATCCAACCCAAGAAGAAGACGAGATGAGTTCTTCAGAAGAAGAGGATGAAAATGATAAGGAGTTTTCACTCTCTAAGAAGAAGGTAATTTTGATATTTTTGTATAATGAAAGATTGGATAATCACATTCAAGAATGTAACTGCAGTTGATCTTACTTTGGTTCATGTTTTTTTTTTCATGATTTTTTTTGTTTTCCTTTTATGCGTGCATTTTGTTTCTTAAGTGTTAGTTTAATTTGCTTATTAGTTAATGCATCAAACTTTGTTAAATGTGTGTTTGTATAGAGTGGTAGTAATTAGGAATCAATAAATGTTACATATAACACTGGAAATGCTAATGACATAATGATGCAACTATATATTATGTATTATGGCTGTTGTTGGACTTTGTGATAGCTAATAGGAGACTGGTTACAAGGAGAAGCAAATATGTATATCATATGCATCGTGCAATTCTGCTTCTTTAGATGCATGTTGTTTGGTTTAAACTTCATATCTATTGGTTGACCAGGTGAAGAAAAATACCTCAAATCCTAAGAAACGAGACCCCATCCAAAAGCCTATGTTCGACTCAGATTTTGTGGATGACGATGATGCCCTAATGCAGGTAAGAAAAATATTTGTTTCTTGTATCATATTTCTCTTTGATTTGTGTTTGGTTTTAAGGTACGTTAGCTTGCAAGCTGTTCAAGACTTTGTTTGTTCGTAACCATTATCTCTTTATTTATGTATTTATCTATTCCTTCTGCTGTTGAACATGTATAGTGATTAGAAAATTATTTTACATTGCAGGCTATTGCTCTATCTCTACAAGATTCCGCAAGTGTCTTAGATGTAAAAAGTAGTTCTCCTCCTCAAAATTCTGGTTCTAATCCTAGGAACGTTGCATCTTCTAAAGCAAGTGGGAAAAGAAAAGAAATTCAGGATGATTCGGGAAAGAGGAAGAGGAAAAAACCGGTTTTGTATTGATTATTATCGGTGATAATAATGTATTGGTTATCGTTCCTTTTTTTTTTTTTTTTCTCAATTATCATGTCTTTTGTCTATGATTAGCAGATGACCAGTCGAGTGCAAATGACCGAAGATGAAATGATTTTGCACTTCTTTCAGTTTGACGGTAATGAAAAGTGATATTCTTGGATCACTAATCTTGCATGCTAACTGCCTCATCTGTCTCCGGTCCCTTACATTTTTTATTTGGTTTCAATTTTCAATAAAATATGGATATTTGGGTTGGTAGGAGAGGTAGATCATTATAAAAACACTGACTCAATATACATGCTCTTTTAGAATGATCTTTTCATCCAGGGATAGAGCTCAATACACACACACCCAAGTCTACATATAGCTATATTCTATATGTATTTTTCTCAAAGTTCTACATTTTATCTATTTTTCAATTAATTGCTTACATTTTATTTGCATCAACAGAAACTGGGAGAGGGGGCATTGCTCTTAGAGATGTACAGAGACTAGCCACAGCCCATGATTTTACATGGTCAGAAAAGGAGATGGCTGATATGATATATTTCTTTGATAGTGATGCAGATGGAAAGGTAATTACTTATTTTTCACGAACTTACTTGAGTAATGACGTAGTGTGATTTAACATTATTTTTGTCTATACTAGTCCTTACTTGAATGATTGTGTGTTGCCAAATACATTTAAACTACTCAGCGGTGACAATGTAGAGCTTTTCTCTGTATATAAGTCGAGTTGACTATCGATAAGAACAGTGATGTTTATGGGGTCAAATGTGATAATGTGAAATGATATTCTATATGAATAACTGTAGTTAACTTTTAAATCTTAAGGTGGATTTCTGGTATTACGTTGTGACTCTCTGGGTGTTTTGCAAAAATTTAAAATAAGTGTGTTTGAGCTTTTCACCTTCTTTTTAGCAGCTAAAAAGTGTTTGAATGCTCGGTTTTGCTTTTCTTTTGCCACACGCAAAACCAAAAGAAAAGAATTGTTGGTGGTATTTTAGCGAACTTATGAGACCAATTTTTGGCGGACACGTGTATCTTTCAGATAAGCTTAGATGACTTTCGCAAGATTGTTGGTCGCTGCAACATGCTAAAAGGCTCTGAGGATGGTGTAGCTGGTAAGTTGAGGCTAAGAAAACTGGTGATTAATTATTTTGTTCCGACTTACCATAATCTTGTCAACAGTTTCTTAATATCTTAAAAGGATGGAATTTTTTTTTTAAAAATGGGTCAATGTTCATTGTTTGAGTAGTACTATCTAATTGGCAACCCACATAACAATCCGATGCTCTCCACACACACACGCACACGCACAATAAATAAATGAAAGAAAGAAGAAGCTGTCTTGCTTCTTTGTTGGTCATCAGTTGCTTTCACTTCCTTTATTAGAATGAAAATGATGGATAAACTTGCTTTAGCTAAAACCCTGATAGATTTTGGGGGTGTTTGCAATCTCTATTTATAAAAAAAAAAAAAAAAAGAAGTGCTTTTCCAATTTTTGTTGAATAAAGCACACAGTGAGTGTTTTGTTTTTTTGGCTCCTGGAAAAACATTAAAGTAAGTTAGAAGCAACTTTCAGGTTACTTTTTTTGGGCTTTTAGCTACTTTTTTCAAAAGTCCACCACTATTTTTCATTATTCTTTTCCAAATACTACTTTTTTTTACTACTGAACTTTTTTTCGACTTTTTGTACAACTTATACTTCTCCAAAAGTAAAAGTGTTTGCAAACACCCCCTTCATTGTTTACTCCTTTGTCTGGGGCCCATCGTGTTGCGTGCTCAATTTATATTGCAGCAAACTAATCCAATTTCCAGTATAGTACACATTTTTGACAAATGTTAACATACTACACAATTTCCAGCATTAGTTACTGTTAAGTTTGATTGTCCCCTCAATGTTCCTTGCTTTGTCGTTTCGCCACAGGTCAATAAAATTTGAAGTGTCTGCAAACTGCGATATAGCTCCTTGCTTTCGTCCCGATTACCACTGGCAATCGAGCTGGGAGGATCGTACCCAATTCACCTTCCCAAACGATCTTCTGTAAAGCGAATGACCATGACGAGCCTTTTGTGGTTAGACGAGGTACGAGAATGTCCCATACAAATTTGATGTTTTATCAAGAAAAGCAGTACTTTGAGGTCTATCATCAGTGAAACATCCCCTCAAGTGATGTATTGTTTCATGTATGTATCATTAGGATTAGATTTGTAAGATATTAGCTATGCAGTCATTCTCAACCTATCTTAAGATAGAATGCAACTCTTCCTGTTTTTTTCTTAGTAACGTATTCAATTTTTTGTAAAATCAAGTATCAAAATATTTTTAAAATTTTCTCTTATATTTTAAGTCACTAAAAGGTAAATCTCTTGTTTCTTGCTCCCGCTTTAAGCTTCTTTCTTGTATTTTAATTTCCCCTTTCTTTTTTTCGTATTAAACTTTGGATAATTCTATGTCTGACCAGACCAAACCAAACCAAACCGAAATAAAATAAGTTTGGTAACTTACCTGAGCATTTCAATTCCGTAATCAATATTTCGGGTGCGAAAATTTTCGGCTTACCAGAATATTAATTCACCTCAATTTAATTTCATTAAATACACACCCTTGCAAACCGGCCACTTCTCTGTGGTACCCGTTGTTTTGTGAAGTTGTTTTCGCTAATAGGATTGCAATTTGACATTGATTGTTATGGACTAATACCAAGATAGTCATCAAAAGGATCTCGAAAACCCACCAAAATACCGAAGTTAGGATCTTACGGTTATTATTTTATCGAATTTGTTTCACTAATAGGATCACGATTTGACTTTGATTGTTATGAACTAATACCAAGATCGTCATTAAAAGGGTCTCGAATTTGTTTCACTTATAAGATCACAATTTGACTTCAATTGTTATGAACTAATACCAAGATCGCCATTAAAAGGATCATGATACAAAGATCGTCATTAGAAGGATCTCGAATTTGTTTTATTGATAAGATTGTGATTTGACTTTGATTGTTATGAACTAATACCAAGATCGTCATTAAAATGATCTCAACCCACCAAAATGCAAAAGTCACGATCTTACGAAAAATGAATTCCTATTCGAATATAGTACAACTACATAGATAAACAATGAGCCGACTTTGAGGTGCCAAACTTTATCTCTTTGGGAAAATTAGCCTATTTTTTCATCCAAGGATAAAGTTATTAACCAATTTATCGAACCCACCAAACAAACAGCATTAGTTCTAACAAACAAAGCAAAAGCCAAAGCAACGCCTTTGTTTCACAAAACCAGCTAATAACACAAGCCATAACACTATATTCGGAAACTAAAAAGGAAGCTGTGATTTGGTGAAAAAAAAATATTTATATCTCCTTGTGTCACAGAAATAAAAATGTTAAAAGCTAGACACACAACAAATACATCTCGAGCAATTACAATAACCCACCAAAACACCATTTAGGCATGTTTCTAGAGTCAAATAGCTAACTGAATACAAAAGCTCTTATCGATGATGGCGAACACAAATGCAACTCAACTTGTATCGAACAATCATGTTCTCTTCAGAAGATACCCCAATATGAGGCCAATCAAGCCAACAATTAAGACGTACATGAATGGGATACCGCCTCGGCTTTTGTTGCCTTTACGTCTCAACAGCTCCTGCACGAAACGAGGAGATAGTATTAAATCGATTTAACTCAAGAGCATGAATCTCAAAGTCCCACACTTAAACACATTGTTAAAAGAGTTAATGACCGCATCACAAGACTGGATTTCTACACAGGTGCAAGCATTAATCATTTACTTAACATACCGCCAGAATTGGAGTCAGGATATACTGTCATCACCAATTTTAGACTTATATTTAATATTTAACAAGGAAAGGCTCCAAATTTGGATGGTTAAAGTTAAATATCAATCACCTAAGTCGTGTATGTTGTCTCTCATCACACTTCTGAGTAATACTCTTGATTTCCTCAGCAAGAGATAGTTCACAAAAATCAATTTCTACAATGAACAAGTTCACCACCTAACTATGATGGCTCGGAGTTTCTTAAGACAAGATTGACAGGAGTAATCCAACAAGATTGGTCAGTAAATAGTGCTGGGTGTGCAGCATTTTGACCTAGTGCTAGCTTTTGGCATTGAACAAATTATACTCATGGGATCACCAAAAAATGCAAAACTTATAGGGAGACCATTTGAGACCTGGGTGGCTTTGGAACACACAAATGTCCCAACACATCCATGTTCTTTACAACCATTTGACGCACCCCAAAAAAAAAACATACACGCCCCAACCCCTCCAAGTCATGGTGACCATGCGGCACCACAAGAAATCATGCACTGAAGGAAGGGGAAAACCAACTTAATAAATTCTTTACTCTCACAATCAGTTTTTGTAAGGCTGGGCGGTTTTAAAGACAAATTCTTATGACTTTAAAGATAACTCAAGTTCTTATGACTATAACTCTTGGAAGAAGTAACCACAAAACCCAAGGGTCACAAAGCAGACAATGAATGATTACCAGTTCTTGCTGAAGCTTCTGATTTTGCTGAACAATAGAATGCTTCTCCTCAGTCAACTTAGAAATCAGAGCCTTAACCTACAATTGAAGTCAAAAAGCAAATGATCAACAATGGTCAAGAAGAATCATTTGTCGGTCCCAATGAAATCCAAAAATATTCCCTAAGCTCCAAGAAGTGCATAGAAAATGATAGTCACAGAAAAACTGTCAAAAGTTGGTTATGCCAGTTGCAAGTGCAAAAGATGAAATTGACACAAGAAGCACAAACAACATTCAAATTAAAAAATCTAGCGATAAGGAACTCATAAAAAACTAAGAACATAGGATAGAACCTCTGATGAGCTTTCCTGAGGTTCAGCAAATGCTTTTGACATCTGCAAAGTCATAAAGGAGAACTAATGATTCTAAATGCCTTTATTTTACAATACTTTTGATGATCAAGAAACACGTTTTATTGCAATAACAGTCAAAAATCAAATACTTACTGTGTTAAAATCAGAAGTCTGATTTACAGTCCCATTATCTGATACCGAGGCCCTAGGCGAAGAACCTTCCTCTGAACCTTCTCGCACAGGTGAAGGTGGTTGAGGGGGTGGAACATACACAACTCTCAACTTGCATTCATCAACCTGATTCCCCGACTCTTTGTTGAACTAATAAACAGATGAAAATATAAATTTACCCTATTATACTAAATACACACAGCCCAAATTATCTAATGGAAAAAGTACCGCAAAATGTATCATAAAATTACCATTTCAGGAGTAATATCCTTCACAATGGTTCCAGGATTCACAACTACACTCTGGAGGAGAAATTTATCCCTACATTGCATGTCAGGTGGAGCTTCCTTTTGGGCTTGCATGGTAACTGAATGAACAAAAAACTTAAGAACTCAATACACCCTAAAATTCTATTTTGCACCAATTAATATATCTTATTAATTGTTTCCAATCCCAAATGGACTAAATTTACAAACTTTAATGAGAAATTTACATGTACATAAGTCCAAAAACATAATACATATACACATACATATGTATAAATAGAGAGAGGGAGAGAGAGGGAGACCTGTAACGTCACAAGTAGAGTGAGGCATCACTACTCCTGTATTTGGCCTCACGCAGTACTTCTTTGGATTTGTAGTCTTCACCTGAATATTTATATAGCAAACCAAAAAGGACAAAAGGTAAAAATCAGACATTTCCATTTCACAAGGGTATAATTCTATTGAATTCCCAGAAGGATGAAAAGATAAGCACGCCCGAATGAAGAAAAAAACACTACCTTGAATGCAACATGATTATCGGATTTGTTGGTTAATTGCATGGAACATGAGATCTGCTTCTTCAATTCGACTTTTACACAACACAAACGCAAAACAAATCAAACAATAAAACCCCAAAATCAGGGGGAAAAAAAATCTAAAGCAAAAAGATCTAAACAGAAAACAGAATCATTAATTGCCCTAATCCCCCATTTCCCCCAATACATAGAATCTTCTAGAAGTAACCACCAACAAAAAAAAATCCAGCAAACAAAAAAACACCACAATTCTGAACATGAACATCGAAACTTTTCAACATACATGGGAACTGAAGTTCGATTGGTTCAATTTGGAGGAGGTCGCTGTTACTCATTTCTAAGCGGATCGCTGATCTATCCGCCGGACAAATTGATCTTACTAAGGTTTCCGGTGGCGGCGGAGCGGTTACCCGGCGGCTGAGCTTGAGGCACAGCAAGCAAAGATTAATTTAGAGAACAGAGTAGGAAGAAAGATCTGGGTTTCAAATTTCTTTGGAATTATGCCTTGGCTGTTGCCAGTTAGAGAGAGAAACAGAGAGAGAGAGAGAGATGAAAAATAAATAATAAATAACGTGGAAAGTGCAGTGTGTCCCTAGTAAAATAGGCAATTGTGTCTAACAAAAGTCGTGTTTTTATGTAACTTGCGACATACTTCGAATTCGGCGTGGTAGGTAGCGACTTTGCCGTAAAGGTGTATAGATGAGGATAGGTATATTTCTTGCACGCACTTCTAAACATAAACAATTTTTTTTCCAAAAAAAAAAATAATTGTTTTTTTTTTAAGTATATGTGCATTTTAACTCCTATAAATTGTAATTTTTATTAAAAGTTACTTCCTCCGTTCCACAATAATTATTATTTTAGAAAAAAAAAAATTATCTTATAATACATGTCGTTCTCGTATATCAAGAAGGAATTTATTAATTTTTTTCCTAATATACCCTTAAGAGAGACAGATTAATAGAGCTTAATTTATTAAAAGGGTATTTTAATCAAAATAATTTATATTTAATGTCTTTAATCTATTTTTTTTATTCTTGTGCATGACTTAAAAACGGCAAGTATTATGGGACGGAAGAAGTATTATTTTTACTATGGTTTTAGATAGAATAAAGCGAAAACAAGAAGTCACTTTTACTCTTAAAAAACTAGAAATTTTGTTACTAAGTTTAACTAGTAGAGGAGCAAACAAGTCCAAGGATTAAATTAACTTTTTAAAGATTCTTGATAATAAATAAAAGACTTAATTACGAAAGATTCTCTAAGATCACAAAATCTCAAGTGATACGAAAAACTACAAACACTCCCTTCAATAAAAGAGTTAATTATAAAAGATTCTCGTAGCTGCAGCCTGCAGGTGAAATTCGTAATATATAATAAAATTTTAAGGAGATATTTATAATTTTTCATATCACGAGAAATTTTATACGAAGACGGATCAAATCTCGGAGAGGTTATTTTTTTTTAATTAACTCTAAATAAAATAACAAACAAATAATTTGATTATATATCTTACAAATATCAAAAAAAAAGTTACAATAAAACAATTTGATATTTGCATATTGGTGGATATTCTTTTTCCCTTTATGCTTTTCTTTGTTTGCTAATTCCTTTTCCCCCATTATTCTCCCTTGTCATGACTTAATAATTTCTTCCTTTTTTTTTTTCTTGTAATTTTTGTGAGCCATGAAATGTCCTTTCTGCACGTGTGCGTCATCATCCACCAGCCCACCACAACCTAAAAGTTTTTTTTTAAATAAAAAAGAATAATGGTACTATTATTTATGAATTGATTATTATTTCACTATCCTATTCAATATTCATAGCGATAGGGCTAATTAAAGTGATTTAATTTGGATTAATCAGTGTCTTCAATCGTGATTTTAAATTAAAACAAAATATCATGTTGGTTCAAATTTCTTTATATATATGTATATATATATATATATAACATGGTTTATTGAGAATAAAGTTACCAGATGGTCACAAATACAAATGGTAAAGCATCTTTCTTTTTGAATTTTCCCTATAAATGCATTGGGAGAATGTAAAAATTAATATATAATATTTTTTTTTTTTGCTAAAACTATACTAGCTATATAAGTCGTTGAATCCTTTAAATAATGTTTAGAGTTCGAATTTTGAAGTTGTGAATGAATCAATTCGTTTTGGAGGGTCACCTCCATATTGAATCTTTACAGTACCCAAATACAAATAATTAGTCGAAAATTGAATGGTTAAAAAAGAAAATTTAACGTTGATGTGATACTTCATTTCAAAAAATATTTAGTTTCTTATTTTCAATTTTTTTTTTTATAAAAAAAAGAAGTACTTTATGAAAATGAATTCCCATTTGTCCAAGTACGGGCGCGTATGATTTTAACAGAAAAAAGTTGTATGAGTTTCAAAAATGTACGTTGATTTGCGAAAAGGAAATTTAAAAACAAAATCTTGAAGAATTGAATCCAAACATTCCTCTAATTAGTGGAGGACATATTCTTGTTGCAAGTATTGGCCCCTTGTGAACATAAATAAATAGCCACTTACGTAGACTGATGTGTGTATTTTTCAACTTTTTTGCAAATAATAATAAATAAAAATCCTAAAAAGTAATAATATAATAATGAGAACACTTGAGAGTGTTGCCAAAAGATATATAGGCCACTTTGACCCGACTTTAGACACTGCAATTAGTGGGCTGGTCTAGAATTAGGGTAGGACTGCGCAGTAGGAAGCTTATTAAAGGAGCTTTTTTTTTTTCTTTTTTTTTTTTATATGAAATGATAAACCACACACGTACCATACTAGAATTCGAATCTAGTTCTTATATTCCCCACACTTTTAAGCAGTTCGAATTATCTGCTACACAATAGTATTATATCTCCTCCTCCATTCATCAATATACGCCACGTATATTGATGAGCGGTTGAGATAAAGAAAGAGAATATTTAAAAAAAAATTCATATCATAATTTTTTTTCTTTCCTTATCTCAACAACTCACCAATACACGTAGCGTGTATTGATGAGTGGAGGAGGAGATGTAGCACCGTTGTGTAGCAGAGAATCCGAACTATACCTTTAAGACGGGATACGTGTCCATTAGGCTAGAAACCCTGGACTTATTGAAATAACTATTAATTGTCACAATTGATAAAAACATGTGAAAATAATTGTTTTTAAAATGAAATATTTATTAAATAATAATCAAACTTAATCAATATTGGAAGTCCAAACTCGCAAGAAAAATTAATTATATATATATAAGATAATTTTCTATCACATAACTTACTCTATTTATAGAAAAGATCTCTAAATATAGGACATTGTCTTTAAAAAATTAAACAACCATCATTCTAGGTATGTGTCATTTTAGAACCGAGAACCACACTGTGTGTGTGTTTTTATTTTAAGCATGTGGTTTTGGCCCACAATTTTTATTACAACTGCACGTAGTAGGATTAGGACATAACTAATTTCACATTTTTTTTCCAATGGCTAAAGAAGATATAATTATGCCAACCTTTTTTATATTAAAGGGTGTGGGACTGTTAGAAATTAATTCAAAAAAAAAAAAAAAGAAAGCTGTTATCTCTAATAATTTTAAACGTATCAATTTAACTTTTTATGGTAAAATCCATAACACATCTGCCATAATATCTATACTTCAACAAATGATTTGTTATATTCATAATATAGAATGATAAACGCCACATAAGATATAACTTAAGGGCATAAAGTGTAATGCTCAGATCATTATTATTATTTAATAACCTCTCATAAGTCACAAGTCTTTTCGAAGCATGAAGAGTCGAAGAAGGAAAGTTTCAAGCTACTCGGTTGGATATTACCCAACTGACATTTTTGTTCGTTGAATTTGAATATGATGATGACGTCAAAAAGTATTAAAAAAAAAGTAACATTACGGTATCTCCATACTCAATCAAACGCTTAAAACCCCCAAATGAAACCCAAGTCAATAGCATCTCATGAGCCGGAGTTGAAAATAGATATATTTGAGATTTTGAGTAGCATAAAATTTTCCATAACAATAAATTATGTGATAATTCCTAAGTTGGTGAGTTTATATGTAGTGCCAAGTTGTAACACCTAACTAGAAAACTACATGCAGATAGACATGATGGGGTAACATATAATCCATGAATTGACAACTAACTCACTATTCAATGTGGGACATTATGTTGCTCTGGAGATCATGAGCCCCATGCCCAGCTCAGATTTCATAATATTAATGGATGAATAAGATATCACATTTTATTGGGGGTGAAATGAAATGTGACAATCAACTAGATCTTGATTAGCAATGGTGGGATTAAGGAGGGGAAAAAAAAATAAAAATAAAAAAGATGAGTGACATATAATTACAATGTACTCCCCTGTTGGTTGTTGTCACGAGTAATTACAGAAACTACTCATATCGTTTTGAAATTACACATTTTTCGTGTAATTTTTCTTCATCTTATCGTGACATCCTTCCGTCAAACAACTTACATTGGATTTTTTCGATATCATGATCAAAATTTCATTATATTTTTCAAGATGTTATCCAAATAAATTTATTATATTTTTTTCCCTAACCAAAGTAACCATGAAGAGCATTTTATAATTTTTTTTTTTACATACTTTTTTCCTTGACAAAAATACCCTTTTACGAGCAATTTATAATTTGCTCGAGAGAAGGAAAAGGGTGGATTTTTTTTTTCGGTGGAAAAAAATTACATGTTACAAGTTAAAAGGGTACTTCCCCCCCAAAAATATGTATTTTCAAGAATTTTACTTTATATCTGCTTTCTTAGAGGATAAATTTATCTTAGAAAATTCTCTGTATAATTATCCATAGAATAGCCCACTAGAGACCCTGTACATTGATATAACAACTAGAGCTAAAAACAAATCAAGTTACTCGATACTCGACTCGAGATTGATTATTAAAAGCTCATTTAAACTCAATTCATTAAGTATAACAAACCTAACTTAAACACATTTGTCCATTTGATAAAATTTAAAGCTTGGTTCAAACTCAACTCAATTAGTTAAAATTTGATAATATATGTACTAAATAGCAAATTACTTGAACTCAGGTTTGAGTTTGGCTGGATTAAAGCTCATTTGAACTCGGCTCGTATAACAATCAAACCAAGCTCAAACAAGATTTCAAACTCGGTAAGAAATTCAAATCAAACTTGAAGAGTACTGTGTTCAACTCGACCCGATCCGTTTATACCCCTAATAACAACAACCAAAATTTTGTAAACACAACAATCTGTAGTAATAACCTAATCAAGGCAGCAGCTCATGTAATACTTTGTTTAACACACACACACACAGACCATCTTTCACCTTGTATGGTACTATGAACATCATCAAAATCAGGTTTTATAATCACATTTCCTTGTATGCATCACTAACCATCAGCAGCAGAAGCATCAGACTGCTGCTTCCGGTAAGCCCCGGCGGTAAAACCGGCGTACCAGGCCACCCTCATGACCTGCACCCCGAGAACCACCACCCAACCGCACACCAATCCCCTAACTGTATGCAACACCCACCCCGGCACACCCAACTCGGCCCCAAGCCTCAGTCCTCTCATCAGCTGCAACAACCGGTACCCCTCGTAAACTACCGGCGTCACAAGCCACACGGGTGACCCCCAGTGCCACGTCAGCATCTCTGTCAGCATTTGCACAGACAGGAGCAGAAGGTAAGGTCCCAAGAGAACTAAAAACGAAACGAAAGGCATCTCGGGTTGTAAGAACCCCCTCTGGGAACCAAAGAGCATTAGGAGGGGAACTATGAATCCGGTTATATTCGCAACCGTGTTGTAGAATCGGTAACTGGATGGTGGCTTGGTGGTGGTGGTGGTGGGACGGGCCGTGGAATCAGCCATGAGGAGAAAGAGGGACGCGCCAAGGTTGAAGATGCAGTCGAGGCCTGTGAGGGAGAGAAGGCTGGCTATGTTGGGCCCAAGGAAGATCGACGAGACGGGCAGCCACAAGGTGGGGACCACACCCGTGATCAGGAGAAGCACGGGTCCCACGAGCCATAGAGTTCTTCTGAGGAAACTTAGCTGCACCAACAGGGGTTTGTGCGGGCTAGCCTGCTGTTTGGTCGAAGGTTCAGAAGAAGTCATGGTTTCGAAGATATTCCCGGTTTCTGTGAGCAACGTTTCTCCTTTCTCCGGAGCATATGTTGTTGGCACCGGTTCCCACTGAGGCGTATTCGAATAACAGACTGGAGAATGTGAAACAGTACGACATGGTAGATTGATCCGACGAAATGGATTCTGAGATTTCCATGATATCAGGGGATTACGATGTAATTTAGAAACATAAAATAATGGAACAGTGGATGGAAGGTGAGCAACTGATCCCATCTTTAGGTTCATGAAGTGTTCAGCTTTCAAATTACCTGAAAACAGAGCAATATGAAACCTAAGACAAAAGATCAAGTCTTTAACATAAACACCAGATAGTATATTACTAAAATGATCACAGAGTTAATTACACCCCTCTGAAATACCCCTCCATCTTTTAACAGTGACTTCCTCTTCAAGTTTCGCCGTTAAATAAACTCCCCATTCCATCAAGATTTTCAACAAACAAAAAATATTACTTAAACATCCTAAACACCAAAGCGCAAAATCATCTTTCAAAAATTTGGGATTTTCATTATTTTTTTCATTATTTTTAGTTGAGTGTAACTAGGTTACTTTGCTAGTTACTTTGCTCTTTCCGTTTGGTTTCTGTAACTATGTAAACCTAGAGGGGAGGTCCTTGTAATTATAAAAGATTGAGAGAGGATTTGATAATCTAAATATTTCAGAGGGTGTGTCAGGGTAATTAACCATTGATCCAGACTTTCTATTAGCCATTTTTTCCATACGAATTATCGCAAGTGAAATCCGACCAAAAGGGTGATCCTAAACAAGAATAGTGTCACAATTACTTAGATTTTATATGTATTTTAATCAATGAATTTACTTTGTATTGCAGCACCACATTGATCCAAAATAACGAGCTTAAAAAGGTAAAACTGGCCAATTTTTAACCTCAATTTTTCATAGAAATTAAGCACCACATCACGTCAAATGATGGCCAATCAAGATGATTAAAATCAAGGGAAAATGCAAATTATACTAAACTCGCACTCTTTCGGCTTTGTGTTGATTTACAACACCCCACCATTTAACTAGCATTTTCCAACAATGGTTATAGCTCTAATAGTTCACATGTGTGTATGAAAAGCTTGTTTTATAGATTGTATAACACACCAGAACTCCAACCAGTAACAAAGGGACTGCAACCAGTAACAAAGGGCTGATTCCTTTACATAATCAAGTAAAATATCACAAAAATAAAGAAATAAACGTCAAGAAAATCAGTATCAACACAAAATTTACAATCTTAAACCACAAGAAAAAAATCATCAGTACATAATCTGTCAAAATGGGCTTTAAAATTCGATAATCACAAATCATAACGGCCCCGACTAAAGCCCTAGTCTTAATTCTACAATCTGTATCGAAATTTTCAATTTAACTATGATTTTTCCAACAATAGAATAAGTAAACGGAAAAAAAAAAAAAAGATCATTCCTTTGCTTTGTGGAAAGAGCCAACTAAAGAACATCGTTATATCCCTTCTAAGCATTTTATGT
The DNA here is from genome assembly GCA_026212405.1 of Petrea volubilis. Classification (NCBI taxonomy): domain Eukaryota; kingdom Viridiplantae; phylum Streptophyta; class Magnoliopsida; order Lamiales; family Verbenaceae; genus Petrea; species Petrea volubilis. Next base: position 34,165 of record JAOWBU010000192.1, on the reverse strand, counting down.
CATTTGATATTTCGTAAGGATAAAATAAGGGATAGAGTAGAAAATAGGCTTCTTTCTTTCTTTCTTTTTGTAATTTTAATTTTCTTAAAACAAATTTCAATTAAAACTAACATAAAGAAACCAGAATTAAATATCTAAATTAACAATTAAATTATTAGAATTTATTTAAATAAGTATATACAGTGATATTTTGTAGCAATGGCTGCTCGCGTGATTTGGAATAGAATAATTCATATCATCAAGTTGTACAAAAAGATCATTTTTGTATCAATCCAAAACTACACAAAGTTTTTATGAGATTCAAAAGGTCCGTTGAGCGCCTCATGACTATATCATAGATCCGAACACTTGGCCCGGATCGACTTTCAGATCATAATTGCTTTAGTAAAGAACTAAAGAAAATAGAGAAGTGGGAGATAGATAGAAAAATAGAAGAGAAACAAACTAATTATAGAAATCTCTCTCAAAACTTATCACTCTAATATGCCACGGACTTGACCTCTCAAGCTCCCATGCGACACGTAGCCCCTCATCGCTCATCACGAACTAGCTAAGTCAGTATCTTCTTTAATGTGCTTGTGTGTGAAGAATTTAAAAAGAACGCGCACAAGAGAACAAACGTGAAGTACCTTGGAAATGCTTTACTATATTTACTCAAACTTATTGATCCTCGAATGTGTTTACAGATGAAATTCCCTACCCTATTCATACTAGCCATCAATCTTGATCCAAGACTATCATTAAACTCATTAACCTTCTTCTATAAGATATTCTTGAGAATTCTCTTGCCTTCTATACAATTCTGTGACTATCAAATAAATTCTATAGTTGTAGGTAATCTTTCCTAACCTCCACGCCATCATCCTCTTTCGAATGCCACAAACTGTGGGGCATGACAAATAGATATTCAAAATGGTCTACAGAAAATACGGACGCGCGCGCGCGCGCGCGCGCGCGTGTGTGTGAAAAGCTTGTTTGGTTAAATTGCATTAAACTCGAATAACAAAAGGGCTGAACCCTTTCCATCTCAATCACAAGAAATCAAGAATCAAGAAAATCAGTGCAAAATTTACAATCACAGGTTGTCGAAATAGTTTTATATTCAATAATCACGAAAAACGGCCCAATCAATTAAGAGAAAAATGATAGTGATATTGAATTAATTGGAAACTCAAACAAGAAGACTAAACCCCGATTCTTTAATCGGGATCGAAAAATTTTCAGACAACCAAACAGAAAAATATTAAATTGGGATTTTACCTCGTCAAGACACCATAGACGAACCCCAGCTGTGTGCAATCCAAATATTCGAAAATTTTAAGGTTCGAGAGAAAATTAAACGATGAGAGAATCATCGTAACTCAGGTAAAGTGCTACGCAAGTACCCAAATTTGTCCCCTGACGGGTTTTTGGGAATTTACAGAAAAACAATAATATGTATAATTTATTCTGGACAAGAAGCTAAAATAGCGATTTATCCTAATTTTCATTTTTTGACATAATATATATATATATATATATATATATTTGATAAAAAAAATAATTAATATGCTTTGCACCACAAAATTATACCTAATAATTCGCATTAACCGTTATAGATTACAAATTATAGAAAATTAACCCATTGTAACAATATATACCTTACCAAATCACTCTTGATATTTATGGGTTGCATTTGGTAGGGATTTATGGATAGAATTATATAGGTATTTTATTTTTAATTAAATTGTGTGGTAATTTATAGCCTATATCCAGTCTCTTATCCTATATTTTTTTTTATAATCCATCCCACAAAGGGTGGGTTAAACAATTCATTAATTTTGGGCTTGACTAATATATAATTTTCAAATTACCTATTTAATCTTAAATTTCTTTGATGTCACTGAGCAAAAAGAAATCGATTGTCAAAATTATCCAATCATGCAAGAGTAACTTGAGTCGTGCTTTTATAAGGGAGAATGATAGTTCATTACAAAAGTATATTATAATATATTTATTAATTTTGTATATATATATATATATTGATGCGGTTGGATTTTGGTTCGATTACGTATCGAGATCCAAAGAGCTCCGGATGATAATGTTGGTAGCCTACCTGTCAAAGAGGGAGGAATGCATGTGAGACTAGCCAGTTTTGCCCCGACGTAGACTCTCCGACGCTCAAGTCAGTTGTAGGGTATTTGGAGAAGGTGATGAACAGTAAACGAGAAGTTATCTTACTTATCAAGAATAAATATGTGAATCTTATGTTTTTTCTTACCCTTGGGTGGAGAGCCGATTTGATATATATGTCAGAGTGAGGCACTCGAATGTAACATGGTTGGTGGAAGCCAGTCAACTTCCTAACATGAGTCGTACGGGCATGTGCTTTTTGTCCCTTTTGTAACTCCCATTGCCGGCTGCTCTCACATCTCATTAATGGAGAGCCTTATTGGCATTTAATGAGTATTTTTTGGCATTTATGATCAATGATTACATTTATGACTTGTCATTTAATATACTGGAGACCGATGGGATGGACCCATGTGCCACTGGGGTGTGTTAGGTGGTTGTAGGTGAGACATGCCGTTAGTCGCCAGCTGGATTCCTCCCTGTTGGGCGTCAAGCTGTGCAGCGGCTAAGTATGGGATTGCGTCCTCGACACGGACACATTCGAGGGCCCCTTACGCCAATAAGCTCCTCGTGCCCTTGGGTAAACCTGGAGCTTACTTTCTCGTGGGAAGCGCCCCGAGGCTCCTTTATTGGGCTGGACGTCTTCGAGGTTATGGGTTATTTCGAGGGCCCTCCGGGCAGCGTACTTGTGCCTTATAACTTCAAGGGCAGCCAGCTTAAAAACTCGTTCAAGGACATCCTGACATATCGTGGGCTTCAGCCCCCACTGGGGTTCTCTGGGGTTGTCCGCTGCCGTGGCGTGATGAGATGGCACCTGGCTCATCATATATCATGCGTATATTTTATTTCTTAGGTTATGTTCAATTAAATCTCACTAATTGATATTGAATCATAACATCAATATATTACGTAAGGTAAAAAATAAAAAAAATTAAAAGACATGATATCTCAATTTTCCAACAATTAGGAAGAAGAATTGTGGATGTCTTAGAAACATATTAAAATAATAGTTAAATAAATTAAAAACTTATAAATGGCATTTTGGTCTTTATCAAAAAAATAAAAGGTTTTATGTAATTTACAACTAATCCATTGATAAAAGCTAGTGCAACTACACATCCATTTTGGAATAACCGTTGAACTAAAATTGACTATCACACAATTTTACATAAAGAATTGATACTATATTTTTGGCTATTATATTCTATGATTCCATATTACATTTAATCCTATCCGGCTATCAACTACAACCATAATATAAGTACTGATCTGTTGCATTTTATTATTTTATAGTTTACGAGGACAAATGCGGAATCGAGCACAATCTACAGATGCAAGTTTAATTAATCCAAAAAAGAAGAAATACATAATATATGTGTCTGTAATTTTAAGTGAATAACTTTTTTTTTTCTCCTTTTCTTTTCTTTTCTTTTTTTTTTCTTTTCGTTTTTTTTCCTTTTTTTTTGTTTAATTGATTATTGTGATTGGTTGCCTAGAATGAGTGGCAAATTTCATGTTATTCAATCTCTTGATGCTCTTTACTTCAGTTTGTGTTTCGTCTCATATTTTAATGCATTGATATATGTCAAGTATCGCACATGGTATAAATATTTATTATAGAATAAAAGATAAAAACACCATTTGAAATTGAAGATCTTCTCCGGACCATTAATTTTGAAAAGGGGAAAAAACACGTTGCCCCTCGAATTATGTCCGTTTTTGCATTGTCTATATATATATATATATATATAAAATAGATTGTCATATAAACTATTCAATTTTTACACTTTACCTAGACCCTATTTTCAACTTAAAAACTCATCAGAATTTTGACTAGCAATTCTTTGTTTGATGCTAATATTAATTTTAGATTGAATAAGAAGGTTTGCATATTCGATATGGTCCATTTTTTGATAAATGTTTGGGCCGAACATAGGTTCCATTGGGTAAGTATAAATAGAATAGTCCGTATGACAAAATAGAATAATAAAAAAATTACATAGAAAAGGGCAAAAATAAGCATACTTAGTGGGGCAATTTTGTCCCCCCCCCCCCCCCCCCCCCCCCCCCCCCCGCCTTGAGAAAGACCATGAAATCTGTGCAACTTGTTTTAGAAACGAATGTTGAGAATACTTGCAATAGTTTTTAAACTGAGAATTACTTGAAAATATAATGTGTATACTGAAATATATAAATATTTTTGAGAAATCAAAAGAATAACATGAAAAAAGGATGTCCAAGGCTAAAGTTTTTTTTTAATAGTCGAAAAGCTCATAATATTTGTTTGGAACCTATATTATAATAAAAACACAACAAATAAATGCCATATCGTCTTTCTAGTTTCCTTATATCTGAAACCATATATATTTAATCTTTTTTATGATCAAATTGAATGGAAAATTTGAAAAAAAGAAAAAAAGAGGAACTTGGACAAAATTTGTGTATAAGAAATTGAAAGAATTGATACTTTAACATACACAATTCGAACATTTATGCAAAATAATTATAAATAATTCCTATTATCAAATAATTATAAATAATTCTTATTATCAAAATTATTTTCTTAATTGCTTGCGATGCCAAGTTTTTATTTTTCATTTGTTAGAACATGGACAGATTTGTAGTCAAATTGTCCAATATATATATATATATATATATATATATATATCGAATAAAAAATTTGACTACACCACTATCTAAACATATATGATATATCCATAAACAATTCTCTCGACAAATTATATAAATCGAATGCAAAAAAACATCAAAAAGATCTCAACTATACTCACTACCAAGTACCAATATGTCACAACCCAAGAAATTTAATATTTCCACATCTCATCCATATAAGATTTTTTCGTATATCCTTAATTAATAATACATGTAATGTATTTCTTTTATTTATTTATTTATTTATTATTATTATTATTATTATTTTCATCAAGGAATTGGTATAGGTGAAAAAACTTGCAAGGACTGAATAACATCAAAATCAGGCAAGTTGAGTGGTGGCAGAGAGAAATGGCTATAAGTCGAGCTCCCTCTTCTGATCTCCCTCATCATCAGCAGCGCCGCCACCGTGTTCCGGAATATTCCCTCGCCGGGCACCGCCAGGTCCGCCACCGCATCCCTCTCGGGATGGAATATTCCGGTGGCTTCGGACGGCGGCAACACCGAGTCTATGGTGGTTTCACACTCTCTTACAAGTTTTGAGATTAGATCGGTCGTGAAAAATGGCTGCTCCAATACCTTTTGGATGAAGGGCAATCGTAGGACTCCTCCTGTTCTCTTGTCGTACTTTTTGAGGATTTTGGCCAATCCTGAAAATTGACACATTTTTTTGAGTAAACTGAGTATATAATTAGGCCAATATTCATAATTATGCGACTCCACTTAGCAAATTATTATGACTATCTTTATGAGAAATTATAGGGATTTGGAATAGAGAATTTAAAATCAACCGACATATATAGGAAAAAAAAAAGGAATAAAATAAAATTACCTATGTAATTAATATTGCTGTAATGCATTAGGAGGACCATTTCACCATGAAAATTGACTATGTCTTTTCTAATTTTGGCCATCTCCTCTTTGTAATTGGACTCTGATGGCTGAGTCCCATTCGGCCCCCATTTATCTATGACTTCCTCTATCCACTCATGCAATTCCTGCACAAAATATTATGTTTGTGTTTTGATTCAGCTATTTGTGATATTTCAACGCTTTCAAGTTCAACAATACGCATGAAATTGTTTGATTTGTCATGGTTTGCATTTTGAATTGCAACTCAAAATGCGATCTAAATTTTAAATCCACAAAAGTGGCATGTAACAAACTTTTGTTAAGGGCAATGTTGTGGGGGGGGGGGGGGGATTTCAATTAATCATTTAAAGTATGTTGAATCAAACAGGTTTACAAAATGCATTAATTATAAGTCATAAATACAATTGGAATTTAACATGTCATACTTGAAATTCGAATAAAACATATCTTATGTTTTCTCTTTTCATTACCAACCATCTTTTCTACTAGTCATAGAAAAAAACCTTATACCAGGTTGATGTTTTGTGTCACATATGTATCGAATGATTCAAAAGAAGTTATATTTTGAGTGGTTTTTTCAAAATAATTAAAAATGAGATATAATTTGAATGTTTCAATGTATTTAAATGCCTTAATTTTAATTCATAAAAGAATTTTCTGTAACTGTAAATGATCAGTATATATATATATATATATATATATATATATATATCCAGACTTCTTTGTATTACTCATAGTTTCAGCTTCAAAAAATTTAAATAAAATAAACTTTTTTCTTAATTAATTAGAAACAAGCAAGAAGGATTTAGAAACTAAAAATGGACCCAATTTTTAATTGTTACATGCCAAACCATTGGTTTATCATGGCTCGATCTCTTTTGTATTAAGAAATCAGAAATCATAGGGCACATAGTCGTGAATCAAATCAGCAATTTTAATATATTAAGAAACTAAGCAAAACTTTAGATACAGTAAAAGTATATAAAAATATATATAATTTAATGCAAGATTGAGGGAGGAGGACAACTTAGACCTAGTTGAGTTGACATATAGTTTTTAGAGGACAAATCTAAAAACAATTAGACCTATGTTTAGTGCAAATTTTAAAGTTTTATTGTTATTAATTTACAAATGAATTATAGGGATAATTACTCTCACCTCCCCTGAGTTTAGGCGAAATTACAAATAAACCCCTCTTGTTTTGAAAATTATCAATACCCCCTTGACATATATCAATGTTTACAAAACACACCCCATCGTTTGTGAATTACCGAAAATGCCCTCGGTCAATTTTTCCATCATTTTTGGAGGACCAAAATACCCTTACTTATTGTAAGATTTTGAAACTTGAAGGGTATTTATTATAATTTTTAGAATTACATAAGAGTACATCTGTAATATTTTCGAGAAAAGACACGCAATGAAAGGGTCGCGCTCTCCGATGGATTTTTTCGGTGAGATCTGAAAGGGTCTTGAGCTAATTGCAATGAGCAACTCATTGATGAAGCCATTTTGAATAGGGCCGATAGTGGTAGAGGAATTAGACGGAGGAGATGTAATGTCGAGTTAGGATTTGATGTAGTTTTTGTTCAATTAAATTCAAATGGATGAAGCGTTAACAAAATTTATTGAGAGGTTTTGACGGGCTTAAGGAGACAAAAAAATTGGTGTATAGCTTCATCATCCAAATAGTGGTGATATGGTGAAACGAGGTATTATTCATGTTCCAAATAAGAGGGAATTATTTATAATTTTGACAAAATTTAGGAGAAATGAGGGTAAATCTCCCTTACAAGTATTTGGAGGGGGGAGGGGGGGTTATTATAGTCTTTTTATTTGATTTAGCAATAAGGAGACAAAACTCAGGGGATATTGATAATTTTTGAAATAAAAAGAACTTATTTGTAATTTCACCTAAACTCAGAAAAGGTGGGGATAATTATTCCTAAATTATATTTATAAATTAATGGCTATTGTTCAAACCAAATCGATGTGCCCAATTTCGAAGTTCGGACCAAACAAAGCACATTCAGGGTATATTCTCTCTCTCTCTCTCTCTCTCTCTATACGGTTAACTGAGTTGAACCTCAAACAACTCACTTGACTCGCCATACTTTTTGTTCAAATAGGTCATGATCTTTAGCCCATAATTGAGTCACACTCGTACTTATCTTTTAACAATTCATGTCATAAAAGTGAATGAATTAATGAATATATATATATATATATTAAAAAAAACAACAGCATCATTGCATATAAAAAAAAAAAAAATTATTAATCACGTTAAAATAATACGAACAAATATTTCAGTCACATATTCCTTGGACCTACAATCAAATAAAATTATATAACACTTATATGACTCGACATACTTTTTGTTCAATCAGGTTATGATCTTTATTCCATAATTGAGTTGCACACTCGTACTTCTCTCGTAACAATCATTTCATAAAAGTGAATGAATTAATGAACAACCCTCTCTCTCTCTCTATATATATATATACATTAAAAAAACACACCAACATCATTGCGTATAAAAGAAAAAAAATTATTAATTACATTAAAATAATACGACAAACGAACAAAGATTTCAGTCACATATTCCTTTGACCTACAATCAAACACACTTATGTAACACTTATATGACTCGCCATACTTTTTGTTCAATTAGGTCATGATCTTTAGCCCATAATTGAGTTTCACACTCGTACTTCCCTCGTAACAATTCATTTCATAAAAGTGAATGAATTAATGAACAAATATATATATATATATATATATATATATATTAAAAAAACACAACAACATCATTGCGTATAAAAAAAAAAACAATTATTAATCACGTTAAAATAATACGACAAACAAACAAAGATTTCAGTTACATACTTCTTTGACCTACAGTCAAACACACTTATACGAATCTACTATGTGTAACATATTTCAATATATCCGTAATAAATTGTTACCACCCATAAATCAAGAACTAATCACTGAAACAAATTTAGGGATCAAACAAAAACATATCACTAACCTTATGTCGAATAATGAAATCCTCTTCTTGTTCCATGAAAAAAGCATTGAATTTTTCGATCTCATGATTCAATAGATACACAAACTCGGCCTCTGCCTTACCAAAATCCAAAGACCGATTTAGCATTGGTGGAGCCATAGATATTAATTTCACAAGCTTCTTCAACTCCTTGTACGACAAAAAATTGTCGCGCCACTCTGGCAAACTCTGCTCGATTTGTTGCTTCAATCTCTTGCCAAACTTCATGGCTCAGAAAGATCAAAAAAATTGTAAGAAATGTGTGTGTGTGTGTGTGTGTGTGTGTGTGTGTGATTAATTCATGAAAGAATGCAAAAAGAATGAAATTTGTGTGTGTGTGTTTTGAAGGGCGATGGGAGGTTTTATTGGTGCAAAGATAGAATATTTAGACAGCATGTGCTTGGCGTGGTGAAGTGGCGATTATAAAAGGTATAAAAGGGCCTTTGAAGCAAGAGAATTCTCAGCATATTCCGTTACACCATAGTCATACTGGTGACCAACAGGGCCAACTAATTGACTTTTTGGCCCTAATTAATCTAAAATTTCAAAGAAATAAGGATTAATTAGGACAAATTAGAAGATTTTAAGTTCATTTAATGCTCATTTGCAATTGGTTGAGAGGTTGAGACTGGTCATCTGGTATTAATGTACGTGTAAAATCAGACACTGACGCAACATGTGAGGAATATAAGCATGTCTAGAAATATGTCGGAACGAATATATTGCGGGTATAAAAAAATGAACACTTTATGTATGTCCTAATCGTTGCCGTTATTTCGATTGGTCTTCAATAGAATAATAATACTTTATATGACTCAAGTTTGATTATCATATTTTACTTTGTCATGTTCTGACTGCATATGCTATTTCAAATATCATTGTTCATTAAAATTACAATACTCCCATCCGTTTCAAATTTGATTCTTATCATATTTCATTTTCGAACCTTCGTATTTTCCGTTTGGGAAAAATAAATGGATATGAATACATTCACATGTACGTCAAAGCACATTATGAATATATAAAAGTGAACGCTTTATATATATATATCGAGTAAAATTATATTCCGTTATATGTTTATAGAAAATAGTACTCCATTTATCTTAAATTGGATGCTGATATTTATTTCAGACCGTCACAGTCAATATCATTTTTTTTTCACTTTTTAACAAAAACAAAAGTATTTTTAATCCTATAAGAAATTGATGATTACAATGTCATGTAACTTATTCTGTAATACTATTTTCAACGGAAAAAATAAAATTTATCAAAACTTTTAGCTGTAAATATCTCTTATCTAAAATTCTCCACTAGTTAAAAAATGGAAGATAATACTATTTTTATATATCTTAATAAATTGGAACCTTTTTGAAAGGGAATGAGGATTTGGGATGGTATAATTCCTGGGAATCTCCGATGGTGTGTAAAAATAACTAAAAAAGACAAAACGACTTAAGGAAAAATTCTTGGGAGTCTCCAAATATGGGAGATATTTTTCAAGACACTTCTTTATTGTACATAGGGAAAAATTCTTAGATGAATCAGGTATATAAACCTCATCTATATTTTTTATAATTTAAATTCAATTACATATATATATATTTTATGAAGAATATGATACATAATACGTGATTGAATTTGAATTGCATGATATAAATACACAATTCATGAAAGAAAAATCCGTGCACAAGTGGGATTCCCAACAATGGGGGTGTGGGTGTGGGGGTGGAGGGTGGAGGGGACACTCAAATTATCTCTCTCTCTCTCTCTCTCTCTCTCGCTGGGTGGGCGTGTGTGGGGTCGGAAGTTAATATATATCTTTGAAACACCCTTGTCCCACGTAAGGAATATAATGAAATATAAATTTGATCAAAAAAAATTTAAGTATATTTATTGGATTTGTTTTTGATTAAATTGATCATAATTCAATTAAATGATTTCTCTTGATGTCTTCCTTATCATTTATATTATCTCTCCCCTCTCTTCTCCCACTATTAAATATATAGTCAAATACTTTATCATTTTTTAAACCTTTACTTTCTTATTTATTTGTTAGTATTATAATTTTATTTTTATTTTAAATTATTTTTTATAATAAATTTAATAAAATACATTAAAAATAATTAAAAAATATATCATCATATATAAAATCAAATAAATATTTTAATTTTATATTCAAAATTTAAATATGTAATTAAAATTTATTTTATTTTTATTTTGCATACCTATGGACTACTGATAATACATTAAAAAAGTTTATATATAGTCAAATATTGTTCATTTAATTCATCAAAAAAAAAAAAAAATTTGTTCATTTGTGAAAGAAAAAATTATTTTAGAAAAGTAACGATAATCGTAAAACTATCTAAACCCGACCCATTCTACACGGCCCGATTCGAAATGATGATATGTCGACCCATTTCTAATCCAACAAAAGCTCCGCCAAGAGCTCTAATGGCGGAAAAATATGAATAAATGGCCCTTCAATTCGCTACGCTAAAACCCTTCTCATCGCCAATCAAACAAAACCCACTCCACATTCGAACGGGAAATTCAATTTCAAGAGCTCAATTATCAGTTTCAGTGCCGTGGGAGGAGCAAATTCCCCCAAATGCCCTTTGCCGGAAGCGGGACCCGTCGTGGCGGGGCGGTTTCAGCCTAGGGGTAGACTTGGGATTGTCCCGGACGGGCCTTGCCCTCAGCAAAGGCTTCGCCATTCGCCCCTTGACGGTAACTCCAAACGCACACAAACACATTCTTCTGTGTGTTTTTATGTATATGTATATGTATATGTATGTGTGTTTTTGAGATGGGTTTTGTTCCTTTTGTGGTGGTGGTGTTGTTAGGTTGTTGAATTAAGAGGGCAGAAGCTTGAGCTTAGACTCCTTGATATTGCTGAAAAACAGGTTTAAGATGATTGAGAATTCACTTTTACTCTGTGTGTATGTGTGTGTTTTACTATTTTTCTTTTTGTTGGGTTTATCATAGACACGCACAAATATCCCGTAGGTATATATCAGTTTAAATAAATTCATCTTTTAAGATATAATTGTAAGTTGTATATCTATTGATTTTGGCTGCGTTTTGAATGGAATTCACATGCTACCGACAAATCCAGCATGTCAATGCTATACATGAAATTAATTATTAAAAAGGTAGAGACGGTATCAAATTATATACGGCGATGTCTAATAGTGGTTGTGGTGGTGTAAATTGAAACTATTTGGCAAATGTTGGTGGATAACCAAATTAATTGAGGGATTTTGCTGGGTTTGACGAGTTGCATTTTTTCACGCCCAGCTGACTTAGAAAAGTTACTTTTTGGATATTTCTATTTGTTATCTTTTGGATATTTCTATTTGTTAGGCCCTAAATTTTAAAGGTATTTATAATTTTTAAAACAATATAGATTAGTTTGTAATTAAACCATACTTCCGGGGGTGTAGACGTAATGTGCCCTATATACATGTATATAGAATATAGATATATTTCTAATACGCACACACACCACCCATACATGCTATCGAGATTCAATTCCTTCATGATATTTTGCATGTCTCTAAAGGCAGGTATATGTCTGTTAGGTCAAAGAACCACGAACTCTGTGGGGTTCATGATATTAGCTATGGATTGATGGGATTGAATTTTTTTTTGAATTTGTGTGAATTTTGTTAGGAAGTTGATGAATTCATAATCGGGCTTCCAAAGTCTAGTGAGGGGAAGGAAACAGAGCAGTCGAATAAAGTTCGTAGTGTGGCTGGAAGGCTTGCTGTTCGAGCTGCAGAGAGGTATTTATTATTATGTATAAACTTACCAAACTATTTGAGTTCAACTCATGTTCCGTTTGGTTAAAATTTTGTCCGAGCTCAACTCGATTAATAATCGAATCAAACTCGAACAAAAATTTAAAATCTTGAGAAGAAGTTAAATCAAAGCTTGAACAATACACAATCCGACTAGGCACGTTTGTGTTCCTAATCCTGTCTTGTTGTCTTGCACTTGTTCTAAGGAGAGAAAGTTATGTTGATAGATTAGTTCCAGCATCTAAGTCGCTCGAAGAGACAGGCGTTGTGATATCCTAATTTTATTATAATTAAATACATGCCTTGTGCCTAATAATAATAATAAATACTAACATATCTTCATTTATAACTCATATTAAAAATCTAACATGATAGGTGGAAAGCTTTGATCTTGTATAGGTGTCTCCCAAAATCTCCAACTTGATTCAAAAATATCTTCTTATGCAATTGAGAAAAAAAAAATGCCACATGTTCCTTAACTTTAATGAAAATCTCCACCTAATGCTTTAGTTTAGTGCCGCACATTCTAACCTAGAGGAAATATGCTCTAAAATAATATTTAATTTCTATTTCTTATAGTAATAATATAATTTTACTTGGAGGCATAATAAACCCCATGGCACAATAAGTAAGTTTACCATTCTTGCTCTCTTTGTGTATTTTAAATTCAAGTTTTTCTTCTTCATAGTTAAGTGATTACTGACTACATATATGAATTAATTAGTACATGTCTTTTGATCATTAGATAATTATATACACATAAAAATATGTGCTTTTCCACACACATATATACACAAACTGAGACGCTAGATTAGTCTTAATTCAAATCTAAACAACATTAATGAGGTCATAAAATGGTTATGTTAGTCTGTTTGCAACCGTATAACACTCAAATGTGGTTTAAGTCGTGCTAATTTTCATAATTTAAAGCGATCAACAACCCCAAACAGATGGATTTGGTGTGGAATTCCATCCATTAACTCATTTTTCGTGATCTTTTAGCCTTAATTAAGCTAGAGTATTAGCCTTAATTCACGTTTAAACGACGTTAATAAGGTCTTAAAATGTATGTTTTAGTGTATTGCAACCTTATAACACTCAAATGTGGTTTAACTCGTGTTTATTTTCATCATTTTTGACTTTTAAAAATCCAAAACAGATGGATTTGGGGCGGAATTCCGTCCATTAACTAATTTATAATATGTAGTAGTCAATGATAGCAAAACGAAAGTAAGATAATAATGTAAATGCTAGTAATATATATAACTATATCAATTCAAAAGGGTAACAACACAATACAATCAAATTTAATATTACATATAGTGAACTTCTAGATCTATTAAACAAAACTAAAAACTAAACATTAGTAACTTGAGATAGGTCTGTCATCTTATTCAAATTTCTTTCATCCTGTCCATCCTAATTTGAGGCATGAACAGAAAAAAAAATAGGGTGTAAGTTCGAATGACTTAATGAGGCAAGTTATGTACTTATAGATATAAGCAAAAAATAAAACTAATAAGAGCAATTAGAACAATAAATCATGATCAAATGTGTTGTGGTGTGAAACATGTATTTTAGGCGTTTGAGTAATAATGTGATATGAGTAGTACGAAAAATACAATAGTAAACTAGCAACATTATTTCCAACCTCATGACAACCCAAAATGGTACAAATATCATGAAACCCTTATGCCTACTCTATTAAGGAGCTACATCGACTATGGTTAAACGGTATGTGTATGTTGTGCTGGGTCAATACACCGGTTCAACCTACTACAACCAACCTACGATTATACGTAGTATTGGATCCTGTGGTATGGTATCATACAAAAAGATTCTATCGTTGGTTTGTTCCCCCCAATAGACCCCTCTTATATGTACCGGGGCTCGACTCTCCTAAGGGCATCTCTGAGGGTGTCAATCGATCATAAACAATGCAAAATAACTCACAATTTACAATAATATATCAATGTATCTTTAATACAATAAATAAATCACAATCCAAATATAAGAAACATATATATTTTTTAAGTAGTAGCCTAGAGTGCAAATATATCCAACGGGTAATAATGAATAAACAATAAATCAGGTAAGGTGAGTGATAGTAACCTCAAAATATTTGTAACTTAAACATAGGATTACTAATTTAGGCTTTAGAAATTATATAATATCTGCATGTGTGTATTTATAATCTTATGATTTTATAATTAGGAGAGAGTAAATCAATTAATTGATCTTAATAATTGTTTAAGAAAAATATTATGTATAGATATACACAAATCAGCAACACCTACACACAAATGCAAAGGTGTCAAACGGGCTGGGCCGATCCACGAGCCCTGTGGCCCAACCCTGTCCGGACGAGGCCCGGCCCATGAACAGTGACAGGCTAGCTGGGCTAGTTTAGGAGTAGTTTTGTGCGCCCATATTCGGCTTGATGATAATAACCCGGCCCGGCCCGGCACAGGCCCGGTTATACATATATAATTATATATATATATTATACAAAAAATTATACATATGATTATATATATATATAATATATATACAATATAAAAAATTATACATATAATTATATAAATATATATATATATATATATTATATACACTAATACAAAATTATACAATGTTTTACTTCAGAGTCTAGTCACAACATTTGACTGGAAAAGTCCAAGTTTCCAATTTTTTTTCTTTAAAAATCTGGCCATAATTTGAGCCGTTGGATTTAATGATTTTAATCCAACGGTTGAGCTAGCCGCAATTTTTGATCAATTTTAATCCACATGGTGTGTCGCAAATCGTTGGATGATTGACCGTTGAGCATTCAACGGCCTCAGGTTCTTGACTGTTTATCAACGGCCAAATAGTTTTTTCACAATCATTATCTTTCGAAAAAAAATTCCAAACTCTACTAGGTGTATTTCTAATAAGTGGTTTAGTCCTAGTTGTGGTAGGAATACCATCGTCTAAATCTAAAGGATGACTATCTGGAGGTGCATTCATGTTTTTATGAATTAATTCATGTTCTTCATCTATTGTTTGTGGTGAAGATGTACGTATATTAAATGGTCTTCTCGAAGTAATTGAGTCACTAGTGCTAGGACTAAAATTTATGTGAGGTATAAGTGGATGATCATTTGAATTAGTAGAAATAGGAAAAATGGTAAAATCGAGAAAAATAGTATTCCTACATGATGGATTCATGGTTAAATGAAATATTAATATTTGATAACAATATTATATAACAATAACACCACCAAATAATTATATAACAATAACACCACCAAATAATTATATAACAATAACAATACCAAATAATTATATAATAATAACACTACCAAATAATTATATAACAACAAGAAGAAATGATATAAAAGAAAGATGTTATCAAATATTGTTTCTCCTTCAACTCCAAATGAAATCACTTGAACACCAAATATTTGTGATTGTAGAATAGAAGAAAATTGAAATATAATTGAGATGAGTGAGGGGGGGAAAAAGATTTGGAGAATAGTTAAAATAATTTAATATATAATAGATGAAATAGAGAGAATTGAGAATTGAGAAATGAGAATGTAGAATTGTAGATTAAATAGAGAGAACTGAGAATTTGTAGTGATAAAATCCTACAAATATACCATATTTATACTACATTAAAAATATTTTTTTAAAATTTAAAAAAACATAAAATTCGTATTTTTTGGTCAGAAAAAAATTTGGCCGTTGATCAAAAAACGGTCAAAAATTTCCAACCTTTGATGATAATTTGATTGTTGATAAACGGTCAAGAACCTAAAGCCATTGGATGCTCAACGGTCAATCATCCAACGGCTTCCGACGCGCCACATGGATTAAAATTGGTCAAAAATTGCGGCTGATCCAGCCGTTGGATTAAAATCAATGTTTTCAAAACCGGACCGGACACTGAACCGGCGGCCTTACTGGTCACCGGTTAGACCGGTTCAACCGGTGTGACGTCATAAATATGTAATAATTATTAAATTAATTTTTTATATAAAAAATCATAAATATATAAAAAAAAATTAGAAAAAATCCAATAATAATAATAAAATCAAACAAGAAATTTATCTTACTATTTAATATAAATCCAACTCCATTAAAATTGTTAATATTCAAACATTCAAGTATATTTACAATGAGTACATAATATATATATATATTCAAATACGTGAATAATACAACTCTATTATACCAAATAAATTATAATAAATCAAAGCTATTGCATATAACAAAAAGACTCCATATAATAAATTATAACAAAAATAAATTACAATAATTCTATATAATAAAAATAAAAATTATAAAAATAAAAATAAAAATAAAAAATAAAAACAGCTGTTGATTTCTTCTCTCTCTCTCTTTCTCTCTTTTTTCTTCTCTCTCTCTCTTTCCAGATTTCTCCTCTCTGTCTCTCACTCTCGCTCTTTTCGAGAATTCTCCTTTTCTCTCTCTCTCT
The DNA here is from genome assembly GCA_026212405.1 of Petrea volubilis. NCBI lineage: Eukaryota > Viridiplantae > Streptophyta > Magnoliopsida > Lamiales > Verbenaceae > Petrea > Petrea volubilis. The sequence goes on along the minus strand of JAOWBU010000192.1, from coordinate 17,178 downwards.
CTCTCTCTCTCTCTCTCTTTTCTTTTCTTCTCTCTCTCTCTCTCTCTCTTTGTTCTCCTCATTCTCTCTTTTTTCTTCTCTCTCTTTTTCCAGATTTCTCCTTCCCTCTCTCTCTCTTTGTTCTCCTCATTCTCCTCTCTCTCTCTCTCTCTGTCATTCTCTCTTTTTTCTTCTCTCTTTCTTCTTCCCTCTCGATCCCTCCCCTTTTCTCAATTCCTCCACCTGTTGCAGACGACGGTAGAAAGGCGAGGCAAGGCACGGCGACGGGCGGAGGCGCGGCGTGGCGACGGCCGGCGGAAGGAGAGGAGGGGCGGGGCGAGGCGTGGCTGGGTTAAAGGGAGGGTGGGGGTGGAAAAAAACTTAGCCCGCCGAACCGGGACCGGTTTGACCGGTTTTTCACCGGTTTTTGCCGGTTTGCGGCGGGCTGAGTCGGTGCCGGTTTTGGAGGTTGTTTCGGACCGGACCGGCCGGTCCGGTCCGGGTTTTAAAACATTGATTAAAATTATTAAATTCAACGGCTTAAATTATGGCCAAATTTAAAAAAAAAAATTGAAAATTTGGACTTTTTCAGTCAAATGTTGTGGCTGGACTCTGGAGTCAAATATTGTATAATTTTGTATTAGTATATATAATTATATAATATTATTGTATATATAATATATATATATATTTATATAATTTTATGTATAATTATATATACTAAACTTAGTAGATTAGTATATGTATATAATTATTATATATCACAAAACTATCCCTAGACCGACCCAGCCCGCCTGTCACTGTTCATGGGCTGGGCGACCGGGCTCGTGGGCGGGCCCGGCTCATTTGACACCTCAGTTTGTGCATAATTTCCAAAATGAATTTAATTGTATATATAGAGAGACCATCATTGACCCTCAAACGACTATAAGAGTGTGTGTGTGACTATCAAGAATTATTTATAATCATTTGAGGGTATGTGTATATATATATATATATATATAAGCACATATTTTTATGTGCATATAACTATTTAATTATCAAAAGGCATGTACTAATTAATTCATGTATTTTGTCAGTGGTCACTTAACTATGACGAGGAAAAACTTTAATTTAAAATATACAAAGAGAGCAAGAATGACAAACCCACCTGTTGTGCTGAGGGGTTTATTATGCCTCCAAGTATGTGAATTTATATTATTGCTATAAGAAATAGAAATTAAATATTGTTTTAAAGTATAGCTTCCTCTAGGTTAGGATGTATGGCACTAGACTAAAGCATTTGGTGGAGGTTAGGTTAGGACTTTTGTACAAGATCATAGCCTTCTATGTCTCAAGTTAGATTTTTAACATGCTTTATAAATTAAGATATGTTATGTATTTAATTATAATAAAATCGGGATATAACAGGCGTGGCACTGTTGTCAGAGCTGTTTCATAATTTTCACATCTCTCGAGTTTCGTGAATGATTATGAATAAATTTGATATAGTCAAGCTAGACCAGTTTCTTGATTCTTTCCTGGGGGAGCTGTGATAGTTTAAACTGAACAGTGCAATGTCATATTGATCATAGATGGACATGTACACCTTTAGAGGCGTGAGAGTATTGTGTGAGATTCGAATCCTGACAGCGTGTGTCCATATTATATATTTTTGTATATGTGGAACAGAGCAATGTGATATTGATCATAGATTTCGTGTCTACGTTAGGGGATGGAGAGTGTACTTGCAGGACGAGCATGGAACTTCTGCTGAGGCTCTAGACCATATGATAGCCAGGTAATCATCTCCTCTCATATTTCTCTACGCAACAATCGCCATCTCTCTAATTAACACAGCGCATCCTTAACTAAAACGCTACACGATTTTGTAATTTTTTTTTTTTTCCATTTTAAATGTTCAGGGGTCTTAGTAAATCTGCTCGTCAAGGAAGAATTGATGCCTACGCTGCTGTGGTAAGCAATTGTTAACATCACTCTTTCTCGAATAATGTTTCCTTCATATTTGTATAGGGTTGATTACCATGACCTCCTCCGAGAATCAGTGAAATTACAGATTGCACATCCTTTCCTTTCGAAATTACATGTATTTTTTTCCTCTACATTTAGAGAGTTCACATCTGTTGGGGTTTTGAATGGAGATCACTGATTTTGGCAAACACATTAAATGATTTTTCCTATCTCAGTCAAGTGTAATGGATGTAAGTACAAAATAAGAGGATATGGCATGAAGATATTTTTGTTTAAATTTTTTGCTCAAATTAACAATTTTTCATTTGAAATCCCAACAAATCTAAACTTTATAGAGGGGATGTTTTTGTAGTTAAGAGAGGAAAAGGGGTACAATTTGCGATTTCACTAATTCCTAGGCGAGAGCCCCCGCAATTAACCCTAAATCCTAAACTACTCATTGCCATGATTTAAAGGGGTGTTTACAAGTGACGGAAAAAAGAAAAAAAAATTGTGTTTTTACAACTTCTATTGGGGAAAAAAAAGGGGAAAAGTTGACAGAAGCTAAAAGCTAGAATCACCTGTTAAACAGTTTTTTTTTTTTGGTCAATTTTTAGTTATTTTTTCAAAATTCAACTATTTTTTATGCACTTCTTTCTATACACTACCTATTATTACTGCTAAACTTCTTCTGCAATTTAACTTCTCCAAATTGCAGAAGGTGCTTGAGAGATATTTTTCATATTCAGGAGAGGGAATTGAACTCGTCCTCCCGAAGCAGGTCGAACTCCAGAACAAGCTTCGTAAAGGTCCAATGAAAGATGCCGATTTTTTCTCAGAAGAATAGCAAGGTTCTTGATCAAATCTCTAGGCATATAATTGATTCATTTATGTAATTTGCAATGAGAAATGTATATGAAAATACAATAAAAGAGGCTCAAGTTCGGATTCAAATTGCAATCCCATTTTGAACGGTGCTACAAGAAGCTGTTCCCTCAATTCAAATCCAATATATTACCTCCGCATACATAAGAAATGCAATGAATCCATTCTTTTTAACGAGTCGGAAGAACTTGTCGCCAGGTTTTCTTTGTTGGTGACTGAGATCTGGAATCTACAATTGTTTCGGAGCGTGGGCAGGGAATTACGCCATCATGATCTTGTTATTGGATTTTCTCAAGCTATAGAAGTGACACAGCTTGCGGTCACCAATGGATATGCGTGGATCAACCATTGTCACCAACAGTTTCTTCGCCATGAGATGATATCCCACACGTTTCAAACTGTAAATATTCCATCTTTGTAGTGTCAAGCCATAGCAACCAGGTGAAAGAAAGTAGCTTCCTTTCGACTCAGGTAAATATATGCTCAGATGCACTCCCCAACTACCTGCGTGCATCTTCGGGAACAGAGCAAAGAGTGAGTAAATCTAATTGGGAACACCATTGTAATGGGGTATCATATGGACCCTCGTATGCTGAAAAACCAGCCTTGCTCTTAGCGGTCTTCACATTAACTCTCTCTCTCTTGAATTATGTAAAATTATTGCACTACAAAGAAATTGCAATTCAATTACCATCATCTGGACGAGGTGCAGCAGTATAAAGCCGCCAAGAGTTCAAATCCTGAGCATGCGTCTTGTACGTCTGCCAATTTGATAACACTGCAAACTGCACAAAAATGCAAATGGAAGCTTAATAGTTTTTGGTGAGCAATGGCATACAATTAACGGTGAAGATGCTTAACCAACACACAAATACAGGAGACATTACTGCATATGTTTCTCCCCAAGCCACTCTGGGCAATGAAAAGCAAGGCACACAACCACATGCAGCCTTGATCAGCAGATCAGCTTCTTCAACGCAAGTTGCATTAACAAGGATGAGGAGCAAAAACCAACAGAATTTGCTCCTCATCGCCTAATGTTCCAACTTCCAGTGATGCAGTCTTTGTGTAATGCATCAAGCACTCATATGAAAAGTGAACCACATGGATAAGCCCTGAACATAAAATTATGGGAAACTAAGTATTGTCCATACAGCATACCATTCAAAAAAATTCACCTTTATCATCTTCAAAAACCACCTTCCCTGACATCTCGTGCTTATTGAACCAAAAATCTTGACATTTCAAATGGATTGTACAAAGAATATTAGTTCATAACATTATGTTTTCCAACAGACTAAACTTCTTTCAGTTGGTACAAACACTACCACCAAAAATCACGAAGGGCTTATGAGTATTCGATATCATACATGTTTTGGATGTGATTATATGTCGTGAGAAGATAGCATCCTAACAGATAAAGTGTGTGCTAATCATATAGTCCTGGATTCATCCTAAAGGATGCAAACTAATACCAATAAAACAAACACACACCATATATTGAACCTTAACCTGTAGCCTACGATTTCATCCCCACACTCGACTTTTTCGTTTTCTCTTACCTTTCAACCACCCATCACATGCCACTTCTCACTCAACGTATATACCCTACATTTCAATTCAATTAGAAAGTGCTTTAAGAACCTCTGTAAGTCTCTTGATGAATCCACTATAAAAATCCGTTGAATCAGTTATAAAAAATTCAAAGTCCATTTCAGAAAATCTGGAGGCTTCTGATAATACCTTGGAAAGATATCATTCTTGCAATATTATGATCCAACCACATCACCGATGCTTGGAATCAATTTTGGAAGCAATTTACAAGTAGGCTTGGCATTTGCGTCGTCATCATTGTGAAGGCATGCTACCTCATTCTCTAGCATTGCATGAGCATCGGCAAATGCCTGAATCAAGTAATTATGTATGGAACTTAGCAACATAAATCAGTGGCTGAAAAACATAGAACGACAGAAAGGACCCACAAAAGCACGAGGATAAGGATCTTCCCATCTGGATGAAGTAGCCATAACTAAAACAACTTAAACAAGAAAGCACCACTGAAGAATGTGGCGGGAATACTCAAATTAAGAATGCCACCCGACCTTGATACACTGATGTATGCGGAAACAATTTCTCCCAACATTATTTGTCAAAAATAGAGGGTCGTCGATGTAAAGTGGATCAATACTGCAAAAAGGTAGTTGGTCAATCAAAAGCCAATAGCAACTGCAAACCTGGTGAAAGACAAATTGAGAGACACTGTTTATTTACCTGCACCCACGTTCCCTGTTTAAATATACACCACTTCCATGTACTGAAATACGCATTTGCCGTGGGTCAAAGACATTTCTGAAGCAACAGATAGTTCAGACTTTTCCCCGTCATATGTAAGAGGAAAATGAAACAAGGAAAATAAATTGACTGGAAGTGTGTGTTGACACATCTGACAAGCAGAAATGAATCTTGCCAACGTAAATTGAGCATCTTAACAAAAAGTTTCTAAGACGGGTTTTACTTACCCAAAGAAATAAAGAAAATCCATCAGGAGGCTTCCGTAGTTCTACAAAAGTAATAGCAAATAAACATTACTCAAGTGCAGACATAGATATATTTTCAACTGGGGAAGCTCGAGTTTACAGTCCAGATCAAAAAAATAGTTTCTTTTTTTAACATAGAAGACTGGCTGCATGGGCTTGTTAGCACCACGACAGAATGCATGATAATGGTCGAAGCGAATACAATTCTCACAAGACACAAACATAACTGTATACAAGTTTTGAACACATTTATTCAATGATTGCCAAGGACAGGGGAAATCTGCAACTTTAATAAAGCCATCACTATGTTTTTTCTCAAACAAAAAAGTTGAAGTACTACAGAACCATTTTTTTGATCCGGTTCCAATTATAGAATGTAAATTCAACTCAAATCTTTTCAGAAAAACTTCTAAATATATGAGAAACTAAATCATAAGGGAACACAGATGCGATACAACGTCAATGTAGAAAAAATTAAAAACAAAGCATAGACTTGTAAAAGCATGCTGTAGAGATCCTGCTGCCAGCACTGGGAGCAACCTTTTTCCCCCCAATTTAGGAGTATCAAGAACTACAAGTTCAAAAATAATAAAAACCAGAATCATACTATCCAATTCTTAAATGTTTCCTGACGGAGATATTATCTTCTATCCATGCTCTAATGAAGAATGTGAAATTTTGGAGGCGGTAAAACCAATCCATGCAGCAAAAACATAAGACAAAAGGAAGATATGCAGTTATAATATTGAGAAGGAAAAAAAAAAAACAAATGAGAAAAAAGAGGGAGAGCTATCTGCATAAACTACAGCGTATCATACTTGACTGATTGGTCGGCCATGATGACGCTCATGCTGCAGAAAACGTGTGATCAATAGTATCTGTCAAACGAACAGTAGCAGGAAAAGATCAGCAAGTGCATGCAAAAGGCAAACATAATTACCACGAAAAGTGAAATCTAGAAAGATAAAATTTGAAGACAGATTACATTCATGCACTTCACATGTTTAGATAGTAAAGACTGAAGGGTGGTCAACCCTCAATCATCAAATCCAACAAAGAAAATAACACAAATCCAGGAACTTACCAGGCAATATGAGCTTAAACCACCTGAATAAGACTGATCCAGGCTACGGTCAGCCAAGAACTGTTTCAACACCAAGGCAAGAGGTGTCACAGCAGGAAACCTCTCAGTAAGATCTTTAACCTGTACAAAAAACTAACAATATCAGAATGAGGGAATCACCAACTCTGTCTTTGAAGCTAGCACAACTGAACAATTACCAGTCCGGTGGTCTGAAGTCCAGTGTGTGTAGGAGACTTGAAACTTATATCAAGACGAACTGATTTGAATCCATCATTAAAGTCATTCCTTATCTTACTCCACCTCTGTGAGGTAGGGCCCCCCGAACCAGCGGCATCACTCTGAAAAGGGTTGCCTTCTTCAGAAGCTACCTTATCTGCTTCTTCCTTCGGGGTTTTAGCATTTGACATGGTAGAGATGAGATCATGAGGAACTTCCACCACAAGCATTATGATAGGTATCTAAAAGAAATGAAAAGTGAGGGGGAAATATGAGATAAATATAAATTTAAGGAGAATAAAAGAGTGTTTGGCTTCAAAAGTGTTTGGTAATATTTTTCAAGTAAAGGAGCTTATAAGCTCCAAAAATAAGTTGTTAGAAATTTATAAGTTCCAAAAAAAAAAAAGGGTAAGCTCCCCCCGACTTCTTTTTGAAACATCTCATAAGCTGTCTAATGCTAAAAGATAAAATCACATAAATATCTTTATTTTTTTCCAATATTACATTTCCACTATCTAAAAAAATATATATTTACATGAAATTAATTTTACCGTTTTTTTTTTTGGTCATCATTACAGTTAAAATAACTTATATGCTCTCATTTTTACCAAACACAATCACATCTTATAAGTTACAAAATCGTATTTTATCCAAACACTTTAACAACTTATTTTTCAAATAAGATGTAGGAGCTTATAAGCTTCAAAAACATCTTATAAGCTTGTAGAGCTTATAAAGCTCTTTAGAATAAACTTAGCCAAACACCCTCTAAGAACAAAGTTGTTGAGTGGCAGTACAGCAGTATTTTCCACAATCTTGAGAGAATCACTTTTGACCCACTCCTGATTCGCAAGATATCTAGCAGCATGCTGGAACAAGAAAAGCCAGAATTAACAAACTCGATAAACTAGATCTACTCCAAGTTGGAAGGTTGGACTATATTATAGAAAAAAATAAAATAAAATAAACAATGCTTCTGCTGGAGGTATAATATTACAGAGCAACTGAAAGAATTTAAGGAAAGAAGAAATTAGGAAAAAAGGATTGTGAATCAACTAAAGCCTAAAGGTAAAATGAAAGGAGAAACTGATGAGATGGAGACTTCTCCCTTTAACTTTCTTCATCCTCTCATGTATCTCTCGTGACAAAATAATCAGGCTAAGAAATAAGTCAGCTATTACAAATAGCAAACAGCACATCAGATCAACTTAGATGCTTGAGAATATTCCTCTTTCCTTTTTGTTTTCTTTTTATGTATTTTCTTCCTCCCTCCATCTTACCTCATCCTGAAATACCTATTCCCAAAATCCTATCAGCCTAAATCAACAAAAACTATAAATGTTGTTCACCATACATGATGTATGTGTGTGTGTGTGTGTATCTCTAGCCACTAGAACTATCATGTGTTAGTTTGTGAAAATTCATTGGCCCACTGCTTTACTTCAGCTTAACCACTTTAGATCAGTTTCATGACCTAGATTGTCTGAGCCTACCACAATGAGGAGGTTAAAGCGGACCTAGAGTTTAACATAATTTGCATAAAGAATCTGCCTAGAGTGGATTGAGCTGCAAAGAGAAACAAATAAATAAATAATTGAGATCCCTAGTCGCATCATCCTGCTACCTGAAGACAAGTTTCTTTAATGCCATTACGTCCCTCTAAGATCCCAGCTTCTTTAATAGGCTCCTGAAAAGTAACAGCACATGAGGTCTTTTTCTTAAAAGTTTTCTTTGGAAGAAACCTGCACATATCACCCGAACTCCACATATTCTCACCAAATTCCTCACAGGAGGAAGACAAACCACAAGGTCCACATCGCTAGATGGTAGGGACAAACCAGTTGCATTTGAACCAAAAATATTTGTTGTAGAGCGAGGCCATAAAACTTGTAGAGACCGTGCAACACGTTTAACAGCCCAAGTGATGTAGGGCTTCCTCATCAAGTTCTCAGCTGCCACCTAAAAGATTAAAATAGCTACAAGTATCAGTAACTTGTGAGAATTAGCATTTGGTGATCTCTATCTTGCATATTAAATCGAATTGACCGCCACTTAAGATTCTACGTGATACATGCTACTAATTCAGCACTTCACACCTGCTTGCAGAAAGAGTCAATTTCATCATGCAGAATGTCATGAATCAATGACAGAGATGCCTTGCGTGTGGGACAGTTCTGTGATTCAGGGGGTTGCAGAGGAAATGTAACATCTGGCTGTCAAAACAAGGCAAGTTAGAAAATAAAAGATGGAGTAAAGCACAAGCTTGAAGAAACAGCAGAAGGAAGTATTATGTCTAAGAGAATTACACACATGTTCCTGATCACGAGCTAACTGGGAAATTGCAATAAGACGATCCTGAAGCAGTGTTCCTGCCAAAGGCTGCATCAACTGACGAGCCGAGAGGCCTTTGTTCCTCCAAGAAGGCCAAACTACTTCACTCCCTTCAATTGGTATGCAAGCTTCTTCAAAATTGACTCCGTCATGGAACCAACTTTTGACACCCCAGTGCCTCGGGCTTGAGCTACCCGATCGAACAGTAGGAAAACCCCTATGTTTTCTGGAATCACCAACAGGAGAGGGTGGAGGTGGGCGAGGAGCACTTGGAACACAAAGAACTACGGGAGAAGGTGGCCTCTTAATCCGAGGCTGTTCCCGCCTGTTAGGAGGAACACAGGGGCTTTTATTGTCATAACTACGCTTAAACTCTGATCTTGATCGTTCCCTTGACATATTTGGGATGATTATTGGCCTCAAAACAGGGTATGGAAGTGAATCCACAGTCTTCACTTCTCCATCACCAGAAATATTGGACATAGACCCCGAGGCGCTCTCCTCTCCAACAACATCAGTCATTGTTGAGGAATGCAGAACCTTACTGCTAATTTCACTACCAGGCATAACATAACCAAGAGCCCCCGGACCCAAAGGATCAAACGGAGAACAAAAAGAGGCAGCAGATGGGGAGGTCAAACCATTTGTACTATAGGAGGAGGAGAACGCAACCATATCATCAACAGCCCTATTCATATCTGCTTCTCTCCAAGCCCAGGAGCTATCATCTGAACAAAGAGAAGGAGGGCGAGAGAAACTTGTCCCTGGAAGATCAGAAGGATTCCAATACATTACACCACCACCAAAGTACTGATTATAATCAATCCCACTAATTGCATGTGTCTCCAACTCTTCTTCAGACATCCAGTGTTTGTCATGCTCTTCCATCAGCTCCTGTGAAATTGGAACATCAGCAAAGTCCATCAATTCACTAGAAATGGTCCTTTCATCCTCAGAAGTAGCTGCACCACATTGCATACTTTGAGCGGAGATGCCCCGCTGAAAAGAAGACTGTCGCCTTGAAATGAACTCAGAATCATAATTGCAAGTAACCGATGGAACAAGTCGATTAACACCATGCACCGTAGGGGGCCAATCTAAACTCATCGGCAACGGTCTAGATATAATTCCATTATACGTATTGTCAATAGGAGAATTTCTCACTTGTAAAGGTTGTAGAAACGAATGGTGGAAACGATTTTGCAAATTGTGACCAACATCAAGATGTAATCTATCAGTCGCAGCAGGGAGATGTGTGTTGGTTGAAGGATGAACAGGAGCTATGCTGGGCCACTCATAAGAAACATATGCTGGCGAACTCATACCCCCAACTCTAAGAACACCAGGGCCTCCTTGCTCCTGAAAATGAGAAGGTTTTCCCTCTGGTTCACTCCCTTTCATTTGTTTCCCTCTATGACCTGTTGCATGACTTCCAGAGTCACTCACTCTAGCGGGCATATCATCATCATTTTTAACTACGGGCCCAATAGCCATTGCACCAGAATCCAGATCACATTCCAATGAATGATCCGCAGCAGTTTCAGCACCATTTTGGACTGCACTGCCCAAATCAAGATGGTGCTTCAAGCAGACATGACCATCGCTTTCAGCAGAATAACCATTATCTGCATATTGTAAAATGTTATCTGTACTTAAGTCACTGGAATGATTTGGATTTGCATCAGGCCTGTCAATCTGAACCACAACATTGTTTGACACTTTCCCAAAAGTGGAACTTCCGGAAGTACAATCAGACAAGGAAGGTCCATCTTGACAACTAACAGAGGCAGAGGACACTTTAGTGCACCTTGTCTGACAACTACCAACCTCCAAACTATTGGATCCAGAGCTTTTAAGCTTTTTTCTTTCTTTCTTACTCTTCCTGGGAGCAACTCTTGATTTTCCATTATTTACTCCTTTAACAGGTTCCTGCCGATGATCAATCAGTTAGATAAATGCTCATATCAATTTAAGTCCTACACAAAAAGGAAAACAAGCACAACCATTGCATCTCTAGACATGAGATTTCCCAGTGAAAAATTCTTTTCAGGAACTGTACAATCAAACTTGTTGGGCTGTCTAAGATCTTCATTGCTGACACACAATATTCCATCTCGTTTGCCCTGAAATATCAATGAAATTGATTAGGACTTTGCAATGCAAAGAAACTCCTGTTTTCCCAAGGTATTTCTGGATTGGATGCGTGGGACCAAATATATACCTTAGTAGGCTCAATAGTTTTAGGATCATCTTGGCAAGGCCTTGGAATGGGATTTAACTTTTTAGTGTGGTTCTTCCCCTTTTTTTTACGATTACTTGCAGTACGTTTCTCATTTTGTTTTTTGGTGACAGACTTCATATTTCCCTCTCCTAGTAACTCGAATTTTGTGCAATCAAGCGAAATAACCATTAGTAAGTCTCGCAGCTTCCTTAGTATTATGTCAGAAATACTATTTACACAATCCAGAGAGCTGAAAAAAAGCTTCTCTTTATCACATCCACCAAACTGAGCTGCTGAAAACAGGGTGGAAATAACCTGAAGAATAAACAAACTATTGAACATACAATACAATGGAGACATATTTCCATCAACTTGTGCGGGCTTGGCGTTACATTTAACTTTTGAATCTGTTCCTTTAGAGGTTGCAATATCTCGCCTACCCAATGCAGTCGAATCACATCTCTGTAATTGTTTATCTTTATCATCGCGACACCACATTTTATCATCCAAGAAGCTAATTTTGCCCTTCACCATATCAGCTGTCTGAGATTTGCAATAATAAGATATCAGACCAAACATCCAACAAGAAAAGGACAACAATAATAAAAATAAAGCCTAAACTAGCAGAAAATATCAATCAACTAGCATACAGATCCATATGAAGCTTAGCAGAAAAAAACAAAGGGCCTACATGAATCGATGAAAATGTCATAGAAATACACACAATAGAGGAATTCATAATTAAGACAGATTCATATAAGCAAAAATGTAACAAACTACCAGAGAGCGTGCAGCTTTTCCCAAGTATGCACAATAAACCTTCTTCTTCACAGAATAATCCAATTTCTCCCACCAATCCACACACCCTTTCTTCCTCAAAAACACATTTGCCGCCACACCAGCGGCACTCAACTTTTCCTTCAACTTCACCGCTCTCTTCTTCCCACTATTACTATTCAACCAGGCCAACCTCAACGCAACCTCCATTCTATTCACAACAAACTCCTCCAAACTATAATACCCCTTCGCTTTCAACCACCCCAGCTCCACCCACTGCCCGGCCATCTCCCCCTCCTCGCCTCCCCTCAAAAACTCCCCATTCGTAATCTCATCCACAACATCAACAAACCTACTCACATCCCCCACCAAACTCTCACCCAAACACGCCGCATCAAGACAGAGAACCCCATTCCCCTTCCCCTTCCCATCCCTCTCGCCCTCCCTTGAGCTGAAAAGCTCCACCGACTCACGAATCGCGCGCTCCGCCTGATTCGACTCGGAGGACCGCGACAAAAGACCCTCCGATCTCCGGTAACACAGCGTGGGTAGGGCAGAATCGTCATTTTGGGGGAGGTCCGGCAGGATGATGAAGCGGCCGGGGCCGCCGGACTGGAGCTTCGCCTTCATTTGCAGGAGGATTGCGGCGAAGTTCCGGTCGACGGCTGTCAGGTGCGCGCGGCGCTGGTGCACCGACAGGGCGGAGAACCATCTGAGGACGGCGGGCCTGGTGGTCGGATTCGGGCCCGGGTTCGGGTCCCGCGCTGGGGTTTGAGAGTGGTAGAGGGAGATGTGGGCGGTGAGGGAATCGAGGAGCTGCTGGCGCGAACTCATCGAAATATTCGGTGGGGGAAATTTTCCGGTGCGGGCAGGTGGTGGAGTGATGAAGAGGTGATCATGAAGATTGACGAGAGAAATTGGGGGAACGAGAACTGTGGTGTTTTGTATTAAATGAGAAAATATTGTTTTGTTGTATTATTCTCTCTTTCTACTTGTTTTCTTTGTGTGTGTGTGTGTGTGCGCGCGCGCGCACGCGCGTGCGTGAGTGGCTGTGGTTGTGGGGTGGGGTGGGGGGGGTATTTTTCTATTTAATTTTTTATTTTTCTAATTAACTAGATAATCGAATATAACATTGTATAGATATCAATCGACCTCACACACACTAAGCCAACAATTTTTTTTTTTATAACACACACAACAATAATCATCTTATAGACGTATATAATTAAAATCAAGATTTCCATACTTCTAAAAATAAAATATATACTCATTAGACTCTATTTTTTTCTTTTTTTAATACACATGACAATAACCACTTTATGGACATACATAATCAAGATTTGAACACTGTTAACAAGATTTCTAAAAATGAGATATATATTTATTAGACTATAAATACACATAGTCAAGATTCAAACTCTGAAAATAAGCTCCTCGCGCTTCTAAAGACAAGATATATATTGAATAGATTACAGATATACATAATCAGGGTTCATACCCTGATAATATGCTTCTAAAACCTAGGCATACATTAATTAGGCTATGGATCGAGATCAACAAAAGCCACGCATGTAGCTCAATCAAGGAGATTCAAATTGGATATAATGTTGCTCAATCGAGGAGATTCAAATTGGATATTATATTGATGTCGGTTTTAGACTTCTATAATAGCTTATAGTTGCGTATATTTATGGATTTTAAATTTGAAGGGAGAATTCAAATGACTTTTAATCTTGATGAATTTCAAATTGGCCTATTAATCCAAGAAAATGCTCAAAGTAGGAGCTGAAGGATTTGATATCTATTGTAATGGGAATTTATAGACTGACTCAATATTAAGTTTGAATCCATTCTTGGGTAAACCAGAACTTACATTTGGAGAAGATATATATATATATATATATATATATATATATTCAATTGAGGCAGCATTTGCAAGTGTTTGTGCTTTTGAAAAAGTTAAAATAGTGAATAAAGTACAAAAAACTTGAATAGTAAAAGTGAATAATGAATAGTATTTAAAAAATAAAAGTGTATAGTAATTGAATGTTAAAATTGAATGTAAAAAAAAAATTGAAAACTTAAAAAAGCAGCTTAAAAACAAAAACACTTGTTTTCTGCTTTTTTTTTCAGTAGAAGCAATAAAAGTACTTTTTTGAACACCCCTGAGTCGTGGATCTCTAGTTCATACATTTTGATGTTAATATTTCACTTCATCACATATTCAAATTCAATAACACCAAATCTCCCATGAAGTACTGCCGAATTGTACGTCATATCACAAGAATCATGGAAAATTCTTAAATGAATCGGACGTATAGCCCCACCCATCTACCTTGCAGGTCCAGATTTAATTTCGTATTATATATACTTTATAAAAAATTTAATATATAGTATGTGACTAAATCTGAACCACAAGATACATGCACCCAATCCATGGAAGAAATTCCCCAAGAATCACTCAAGATATCTCTTTCCTAGATGGTAACCAACAAGAAACCAATATAAGCAACCGATGAAACCAAAGAAAATAAATGCTGAATCACCACAAAAGTCAGCTTTTGATAGCTAAAACAGAACTTGTAGATCTTGAGTAGCAACCAGTAGTCAGTATACTGACAGGTCCACAGATGGTCACATAGAAACTTAAAACTGCATAGTCATGAGATACGCAACCATAAATAAGAAAAGACCAAAAAATATAAAAATGAAGGCATCAAGTCGAGCATGTCTACTAAGCTATACGGCTCTGATGGCCCGATAGAAAAGGTATATCCTACACATGCAAATAGAAGAGAGAGCTTTATATAACCACGTCACACCGGTATTCACCATAACCGTTCACTGAGCTTGGCCCTTGCCTTCTGTCTGAACTTGCCCCGTTGTAGAATCTTGACCAGGAACAGCAACCGCATTATGTTCAGACACAGAAGCTCCATCCAAGGTAGTTCCAGATGGAATGAGCTGAGAACCAGTAGCCACACCCGTCGGGCAATTGCTCTCTAAACCACTTTCTGGATGACCCTCGTTCATCACAATCTGAGCTCCAACATTTGTGTTGTCCGCATTAGGGTCTGATGTCGAAGTACCTTGATATGCACCAAATCCTTGATAATGAAGTTGAGGAGCAATAGAAGTTGAAGCAATAGCATTCTGCTGGTTAAGTGCTTGTAATGCCGGTCCCAGTGCTTGCAAAACCACTTGTCCAAGTGCTTCGTGTTGGCTCAGGAAGAGTTTAGCTTTTGCCAGGTGCTTCTTTCCCACCAAATGACTTTGGAAGACGACGGGAGATTCACACTTTACATTACACAGTTCACATACCAAGGGAATAACTTCTTTGGGCTTAGGAGGCTCCACCACCCTTTTCGCTCTACCAAAAGGTTTCGTTTTTCTACTGGTCTTACCACCTCTCATCTTACGCTTTAATCCACGTCCTACGCCTTGAGACTGATCCGTCGCAACATTTTTCCCAGATTCTTCAGTAGGTTCGACTACCTGTTCAACTGTTTGGTTTTCATCTGCAGCTTTGCTTTCTTCATTAGTAGCTTCAGAAGGTAAACTCTCTTGCAGAAGTTGTTGGGAAGGGAATTCTGGCTTCACCTCAGGAGCCGGTGCCTGTACCATTGGTGGGTCTATGATCACCGCCTTGTTGAGTTTTTGTAGATCTTCAAGAACTTTCACTTTCTTTTTATGTTTCTTCCCATTCTTGTGCTGTTCAAGAATTTCGAGGGTATTGCAGTCGACTCTGCAGAGGTCACACCACGCATGTTTTGGAGGCAGCACAGCAGGCACCGCATGAGCTGGACCCTGGAAAGGCAATGGTGTTGGGGTGAAATGTGATGCATTTGACCCTGGTACGGGTTGAGAAGGCCCTCCTTGGGCATTTGATCTGCCTTGAGTGAATACTGTTTGGTTCTGAGCTGGTGATGATGCATGCTTATGCAGTCCGCGGCCTCTGCCACGTCCCCGACCACGATATGGACGAGAGGAAACATTGGGTCTAGGACCAACATGGGTGTGGGGACCTCCTTGAGGGGCTACACCATTGATTGCACCATAACCTCCATACGAAGGTTGCGCAATCTGCAGAATCATATGAATAAGTTTTCAAGAATGCAGCTTATGTCATAGCTTCTCTTTCAGGAGGCTAGACACGTAGAAATATATGACCCCATCCTGGGAAGCTAACTGTTCAGTAATGACGCTTGAACAATGTAATTTGTACTTTGGGACATTCTTTGCATAACAAGATATATGGTGACTACGCAAAACTAATATGGATTTAAAATTGGTAAGGTGAATCCCCAAGTGACAGCACAATGATGTTTAATTCACGAAAAGTGCTTAAACAAAGAAAATAACGTACTTCTATGGGCAAGAACATGATGATGCAAAACCAAACAAATACCAATCAAGAGAGATAGGGAAATAATTCAAAATTAACCTAGTGGAGATGATATTTGATATGAGACTTGAAGAAAACAGGTGCCACATGATAATAAATGAATTTCATTATACAGTTGAACCACTGCCATTACTGTAGCAGCAAAAAAGGCAAAAAGGAAGAAGAATCCTGCAAGGGGAGTTCCCTCATTGACATGCCCATAGACATAGAATAAGAACAATATACACATCGACACACATCAGACTAGAAAGTCAACACACACGCTTGTGGGCATGGGTTGTACACACAAACACACAACACATAAGTACACAGAACAAGTTCGAATGACACCTCCGCTTATGATGGCTTTATGAACGCATGTTCAATTTCGATTAATGACATGTTAATGCATCACAAATCTCTTCGTCAAGTACCACAGGCATATGGATAAAGGAACCAGGTAAGCCAACAGTCCCAAACCAAAGGCACAAACTTTCGACACTAAACAGATGTTGGAATACACCAGCATAAAGAGGTCATGAAGAAAGCTGGTTTCATTTCATAAGATTTGGTCTCTTCACTTTAACTTTATGCTTTCGTAAACTTTCTACGACAAGATCTCCTTGTCTGTGAATATTTCAAATGTTAGCCTTGTCAATTTCACGTGTACTCTGCATGACAGAAGACGTTCGAATCCTTAACCAAAAAATTTTGTCAATCAAATATTGACTTTCTTCCAAGTTTTAATTCCAAGTATTATGATGACTTGGTTAGCAAGAAGCTAACCTAGGCCAGCCAGAAAACTCTGAATGGT
>JAOWBU010000191.1:0-50000 GCA_026212405.1 Petrea volubilis | reverse complement strand
ATCGATATGCCAGATCGCTCGATCGATATGCCAGATCGCTCAATCGACATAGCATATCGCTCAATCGACATGCTATATCGCTCAATCAACATGCTATATCGCTTAAGCGATGTGTGATCGATGAAGAACAATCGCTCAAACGACACATAATAATCGATCAAAAATGATCGATTAAGCGACATAAATGATCGATCAATCGATTGTGTTGATCGATCAAGATATATAATGATCGATCAATCGATTATTTTGATCGATCAAGCAACTATTAAGCACATAACGCACACGATCGTTTGATCGATATCATATAAGTTATAAATTTATTTATTTACAATTCGACCCCCGTCCAACTCTAAACTTATTAGTTTCACTTAATTGACCTTTAAATTATGCCACATTAGATATTTGACTTTAAAAAAAAAGGAAAAAATAAATTGAGGGCTATTAAATTAAAAAAAAACTTGAAAGGTCGGATGAACAAATTTTCTCGGAGTTATTCGGTGACGATCTTATACAAAATCCTAAAAATGAGATAGACTGAAAAATTATTTGTGAGATGCACTAATTTTATTTTATTTTCATCAAAAAAGAACGGGCAGTGAACACATAAAACTACTACACTAGCTAAAAAAAAAAAAAAAAAAAAAAAAAAAAAAATAGCTTATGATCAATGAATTTCTTGTACGCCAAATACTGACGGTTCAAACATGATTCCCTCCTCGGAAAACCAAATGCAAGGTCAAATTATTATGTCTACACGTATGAATTATAATTAATTTACGAAAAGAACAACAAAGCTAGTCTGATTAATCTTTCATTCCTTACTATTTAAACAAGTCCCTGTCCTTTCTTCAACAATGCAGCAACGAAGAACTCTTCCATGGCTTTCACAGAGGACCCCTTGTAACCTTCTTCATCCTTCACAGCATCTCTGAAAATCTCTTTGATTTCCAACGATCTCCTCCGAATTTCCTTCCCTTGTTTACTGTCACCCATCACCAACTCTATCTTCTCCATAATATCCTCCTGCCTCACCTCAAAATTGGTTCCTCTCGCAACTTCCACACATACTCCAGCCTCTTCCACCAACAACTTCGCATTGTAAAACTGCTCGGCCGCCATCGCCCACCCGATTATCGCCACCCCATTTTTCAGCGACTCCAGCACCGAATTCCACCTGCAGTGGCTCATGAACACAGCAACAGATTCATGACCCAAAATCTCCGCTTGGGGTGCCCATTTGCTGACAATTAGTCCCCTATCTTGATCACGAATGCGCTGCACGAACCCCTCCGGCAGCCATTGTTCTGCCACGAACTCGGCATTTAGGTCGAATCCCAATGGCGGGTTCACAACCCATATGAAATTTCTGCCGCTGGCTTCGAGGGCTTTCGCCAAATTCATCATCTGTGATGCTGAGATCGTGTTCTGTGAGCCGAAAGATATGTATATCACAGAGTTTGGGGCTTTCCTGTCCAACCATTCGATGCACTGCTCAGCACTAAGTGTTTCTGTGTCGTGCTCTGAAAACAACAGAGCCCCGATTCCCCAAACAGGGACGCCTAATTTCCGGCGAAAATACATCAACCCAGCCTTGTCCACGTCTTCAACTGTGTTGAAAAGAAGCGCATCCGCGTCGCCCCAGGCCCGGATATTCCTGCGCTGGAAATCCGCAAACGGGTCGGCCTCCGCCGCTACCAGAACCGCCGGCGGCAGCTGGGTGATGTGAAAAACTCCTGCGTCGGGGAAATCCGGCAACTGGAACTCAACACTATCACTATTCTTATGGGGCAGATTCAGCCACACGGAGCAGTAACAAGCCATCCCAAACCCGCCGGCGATGCTGAAAATGGCGTGAAAAATCCCGAGTTCACGCGCAACATCGGCTGCCCACCCAAAGAAAAGGTCGGTTATCACACAAAGTGGCTTTTCACCTCCCTGCTGTTGAATAAGATTACAGAGCAGATTCTGGAAGGGGAGTTTTAGAGAGATGGAGGCCTCCAACAGGCGGAGGCTGAGAGTGTACGGCAGAGTATCGGTGTCTTCGGAGTCCGGCGGGAGGCCGTGATCGGAGCTGTCGAAGGGGATCGGAACAAGTTTAATTGACGAGGAGCAGGGAAGAGATTTATGGAGATTGTTGATGTTGAGGGGTGTGTTGACAAAAGTTATGGTGTAACCCTTGTTCTCAATGTGGTGGGCTAAGGCCAGAAACGGCAGGATATGGCCTTGCGCCATGAAAGGGAACAAGACCACGTTTTCTTTGGCCCTTCTCCATGTTTGTTTTCTCTGAGTGGAGAATGGGGAGGAAGAGAAAGGGACAGAAAGAATGATTTACAAATGGACCTCTGCTTCTTGTCTTGATTAACTATGGAAGCTTAAGTTTGTGCTTATCTCTCTTTGCCCATGTAAGTTTGTGCTTATCGTTTCACGTATACTTTAGGTCTATAATTGATTTGGGGGGAGGAAAAAAAAAAAGAATAGTATTTTTCTTTTTTTAATAAGTGGAAAAAACATTATTAGCATTGTTTTTTTTTCCTTTAATATGAAATTGTTTTTTAAAATAGCACGCAGTTAAGGAAACAATACATAAACAAGAAAATTATTTTTACTTATTAGTTATTAGCATTCAAAAGGACCAATGGAAATCCCCTGGCTCCGGAAGAGTCTATTGAGGCAGTGGCCAGGTGTTTCTAGTTAATTTTCCATTCCTATCAAATACAACCATATCATATACGATGTTGGCTCCCAATTCCCCATGGACCATGGTCACAAAAGTGGGACACACTTTAATATTCATCCCATTCATTTTTACATGTTTCAGTCTCCCTTCACCATCATATTCTCATTGGCTAAATACATCTTTTCTAATTTTATAAATCTGCCACTGTAATCTGCAACTCGCAAGAAACTCTCGGCGCCGAACCGTTATGTGATTGGTCGAAACTTCTCGTTGGAACTCAACTTGGCCGGAACCCAATAAATTACAAGATAAGTGCAATTATATTTGTCTCTAAATATAAACGTAGTCGGAATTCTTAATTATAAAATGATGCTATATATGTTTTGGCACTCATTAATGTAGATCATATGTATTGATCGACGATCGAGATAAGAAAAAAGAAATTTTTTGATGACATGGCAAGATATAAATCAGTTACACGATAATTGTAATACACTCACAACATGATTAAATTTGGATGTGGCGAAATCTACCAAATCTGAAGGGAACTAGAATTTATACTAATTACTCGCTATTTCTAAAATATAAACTAATTGCGTGGGAAATTAGAATAATTACCACGGGATAACACCTGATTGAGCCTAGTCTAGATTTGGATTTTCCTGAGCTAATATTAAGGAAACAAATACCATATATATTATTTCCCTAAGCGTAATAAATTTATTTAAGTTTTTAAATGAAAATATATAGATGTAATAGGGGTAAAATATGACAAGATATGTATGTTCTAATGATGATCAAAAGCATTTTAACCTTGTAGCATTAAATAAATCTTCCATGGCTTTCAGAGAAGACCCCTTGTAGATGCCCTCATCTCTCGTGGCATCTCTGAAAATTTCTTTAATCTCACAAGCCCTCCGCCTAATTTCAATTCCCTTTTCATTTTTACCCCTCACCAACTCCATTTTATCCCTAATATCTTTCTCTGCAACCTCATTGAACCCTCTAGCCACCTCCACACAAACCCCAGCCTCTTCCACCAACATCGTTGCATTGTAAAACTGCTCAGCCCCGATTGGCCAGCCCAGCAATGGCACCCCATTTTTGAGTGATTCCAGCACCGAGTTCCAACCGCAGTGGCATATAAAAGCAGCCACAGATTTATGAGCCAAAATGTCCATCTGCGGTGCCCATCTCCTCACAATTAATCCCCTCTCTTCATCTCGAATTTGCTGATGAAACCCTTGCGGTAGCCATTCTTCTTCCAAGAACTCACCGTTTATGTCGAATCCTAATGGCGGCCGAACAACCCATATGAAACTTGTGCCGCTGGCATCCAGGGCCTTCGCCAAATTCATCATTTGTGAAGCTGAGATTGTGAACTGCGAACCGAAAGATATGTATATCACGGAATTTGGGGGTTTTTTATCTAGCCATTCAATGCATTGCTCCGGACCAATAGCAGATTCTCTTCCTGCAGTATTGGTTGCTCTGAGATCCTTTGGTAACAACAAAGGCCCAATTGCCGAAACAGGAATGGCTAATTTACGCCGAAAATACGCCAACCCAGACCTGTCGAGCTCTTCTACTGTGTTGAGAAGAAGCGCATCTGAACTAGACCAGGCCGACAAATGTTTCTTCAAAAAAATCGTCCCAGATTCATCCTCCGCCGCCACCGCCATAGCAGGGTTCAGTTGGCAGACATGAATTTTCCCTGCTTCATGAAAATCAGGCAGCGAAAACTCGACACCATCGCTGTGCTTGTGCGGTAAATTCAGCCAGATGGAGTAGTAGCAAGCCATCCCGAATCCTCCCGTCGGACAGAAAATCGCGTGAAAAATCCCGTGTTCATGGGTCGCATCAGCTGCCCATCCATAGACGAAGTCCGACACAACACAGAGTGGCTTTTGAGTAAGTTCAGAGAGAAGCCTCCTGAAGGGGAGCTCGAGAGAGGCGGTGGCTTGGACGAAGCGAGGGATGAAGTTGTAGGAGATGGAATCGGTGCTTTCCACCGCCGGAGGGAGGCCGTGATCGGAGCTGTTGAAGGGGATTTCAGCTAGTTTAATGGAGGAGCATGGAGGAATGGATTTGTGGAGATTTTTGATGTTGAGAGGCGTGTTGACGATGGTTACAGAGAAGCCCTTTTGCTCCAAGAATTGAGCTAAGGCCAAATATGATATGAGATGACCTTGCGCCATGAAAGGGAACAAAACAACATTTCCCTTCGTTTTTTCCAGGGTTTTTTTTTTCTCTCTTTGGGCAAACGAAGGAATCGAAGTACAATTTGCAATTTGGTGTTGTATGGCAGGAAAGAAAGATATGCTAAATCAAGCAATTGGACAACGAGGATCCCACCATTTCAAATTTTCTATTTCTTGGTCAATATGGCATAATAGGGGGTGATTTAGGTATTTAAAAACTTTTTCAAGATTAAATCCCAATTTGAAGTAATTATGCACGGCGGAAAATACGTCAATAAAAATATATTAAACAATGTATAGAAAGCAAATTACTTAAATAAATTAAAGGTCACAAACTGTGGATAAAATGGTTGAAGGATATGCAAAATTTACTCAAGTTGTGGAAAAAATAATTTACAATGAAGCTCACAAACTTCTCAACATACAAAACTAAGTCGGCGAAATGATGGCTTTCGATGTTTATGAAATAAGCATGTAATGCATCAAATAAATTTAAGAGAAGACATTGAATTTATAGTGGTTTGATCAACGTGGCCTAATCCACTCCTTAGGGCTTCTCATTTTAGGATTTCTCCAAATCCACTATTCTCTAATCTTTTTATTGGCAAAGGCTAAAATCATCGATTTTTTTTATCGAGTTCAAGTCAAACCCTTACAACAAATCAAGATTTTTTTCAATGGTTCAAGTCCAACCCTCAATCAACCACAAGCAAGCTACAACTCTTTACTCAACAATTTCTTCTCAAGTACTAACAATTTTAAGTTCAACAACAACCTCTTAGAATAATAAATGAGAATGGACAAAGTAAGCTCACTATTCCTAGGTTGGATATGCAAGTTTAGCTCAAGGAGAAGATTGCATGTGATATACCAAGAAAGCTCTCTTCCTCTTCTCTTTTCCTTCCCCTTTCCTCTTGTTTTTCTTTTTCACTTGATAATTATGAACTTTTTAAACTCTTGGATAATAGTGTATGCACTCTTTTTCCCTCCTCTTCACTTCTTATGTTTCCCAACACATATTGGACATATATATGTAATGTACCATCATTGTTTCATGTCCAAATGGTCAAAAATTTGATATGAGAAGGCATTTCTCATAATTTGTTTGCTCTCTAACGGCCAGTTTTTGAAATATTCGTATGACAATTCCTCTAGAGTTTTTGGTAATTCGGCAAAACAATTCCTCTGGACTTTTTGGCAACTTCTCTAGTCAATCTAATATTGAATAGCGTTTTGGCAATTCCTCCATGCCATTCCTCCAATCTTTCCAACTTGATTTTTGTCCTCTTTTAATCACTATTTGCTTCATCAATATATCCATATCTTCCTCCAAGTAATTTACAAGCACTTCATTCATCAATATATATATATATTAGCAAAGTTACTTCATAAGAAGCAACGACATATTCTTCAAGCATATTCTCTATGTCTTCATCTATTCATTTGCAACAATTTCAAAATTTTTCCTTATGCATCCATATGTTGTTTTGTGATTAGGATTAGGTTATAAAAATCCTTTGAACTGCAAGCTATCTTGATTCATAAATTCTTCATCTTTTCAGTATTGCCATCATAATCCATAGCTTATGAGTATCTTCCAAATATTCTCAATATCTTCTCCAAGCTCAAGAAGCTTTCCATCATCCACATTTTTTTTGTAAACTATTTTAAATACAAGTGCAAATACGAATCTCCAAGAATGAACTCCTCGACAAGCCTCTTCAAGTTGTATTCCAAATTGTATTCTTCATAGTTTGTAGGCGTTGCACATGTAATCCGCATTATTCTTTCGCCATCAAAGTTTGTTCACTTTTCTTCCTCATAGTTCTTCTCATTTTCCACGCTTCAATCGTAAAATCCTCTACAAGCCCCTTGACTAGAAGTTTTATTTTCAATTTATTCACATAAGCCTGTAGATACCTCGAATGCTCTCGTTCACCTTTGCTTTTTTCCATGCTCTTCTCATTTCTCAAACTTCATGTATAAAACTTCATTCCAACTGATTTCCATAGATTCATTTCATTTTCTTTCACTAATATGTGTTGTATAATCACATCTACAATCAAAGCACTACAGCACAACATTAGTAATCTCAATGTTTTATTATCATCAAAATCTCGGTATGAAACCGTATGAAACCTTGGGGCTAACACTTTGTCCTAAAATAAATAGGACAGAGGCTCAAACAAAGGAGCAATATTACAGAAACAGACAAATTCACACCAACAAAAGACGAGTTAGGAAAGAACATCGATTTGCAAGCTAGACGATTTGCAAGCTGAACAACATAAGCAAAAGGAACAATCTTCTAGAGTGGAGAAGACAATACTTAATGCACTGCAAAAGGATTCCTATATTGTGGGCAATTTTGAAAAATGAACATAACTATCCCATGGCTTGATCGTAATATATAATGTCGGTCTAGCCTGCCCATCTTTGCTCTATCATTAACCTTGGCATGGATGTTGAAGAAATAAGTTAAAACATACATTCAACTAGCCCAACTAGTAAATAGAGATATAAATCTACATTTAGTCTCATAGGAATCGACTCCTTCGATATTTAGTTCTATGCAAAAATTAATTTCAAAATCAATCCCACGTGAATCAATTTTGGGACAATTGAGATTTTCTGATCAAAATTAATGATGTGGCAGGTGAGATGTAATTGATGATGTGGCCAAAAAATGATTTCATCATCTATGATTGAGTTGCGAAAACTTCTAGATAGATATCCCACAACTGTATCAAATTCTTTCTGGTTAAAGAATCTCTTTCTGGTTGCTTTGGAACGATTAAGACATTTTTTAGAAGAATTACAGGCTCCTGACGATAACATGTTTGATCCTGCTTATGGGGTCAAATCAATACATTTTAAGAAGAAATATTTGAATATCAATCTCATCGATATCATCGATCCCATACCAAATCCCATTAATCGAATCACTTTTTTGAGAAATACGAGACATCTAAGTTATACAAGTAAAGAGATCTATTCATTAATAAGAAAAACAAAAAATTGTGATATATATTATTAAAATAAAAAATATATAAATTATTTTAATATTTTTTGTTGTAATATATAAGTATTATTTTTTGGTGTATTTTAAAATTTTTTATAAGTTACTTTCATTATAACTTAATTTTTAATTTATATTTTAGATCTATTTTTTATGATATGTAATATTTTTATACCATATATAAATTTTTGAATATTAGTTTTACATATATTATATTTTTTCTATTTATTTGGTTAAATTTGTTCTGTTTTTTGTGAAATACCATCAATAAGAATATCAACTCGTATTATTCATCTGACACATCATTACACGAAATACAGACTCATGCTATTCAGCTGACACTGTCATAAAACATGCTAGCTCATTTTTCCGCTAGCTCGTAAATAAAATTGATCGAAAATCCCCAATTTGTGATAAGTGGAATGTAACGGTCCTAATTTCAAATTTAATGTTCCTATAAGACTAAATGTGGATGGAGCTGGGTCTTATGGAACAAAAATGAATTTATCTCAGTAAAATAGGAAATAACAACCCAGTTAAACATACTGATGGTTAAGACAATCACAACATATATATATATATATATATATATATATATATATAAACAACAAAATGTAGAAACAAAAGCAAAAACCTAAAGTCTCCATTTCCGGGCAAATAGGAAAAATCGAATCTAAAGAGAAAGATGACAGTAGCATCAAATGGTCCTCATCCATCCGCTAAACTCAAAAAGATTTTGCCATTAATTTCTTAGCACTTTAGGAAATGGAGAGAGGGGTGATGTTTAAATCTATTTCGCTATTCATGAAGGATTTTTTTATTTTTTTTTCATAGACAAGATAGCGGCCTATAATCTTAAATTTGTGGGTTTGATCCCCATGAATGTAAATATTATTATATAATTATAATTTTGAAAAAAAATATTCAAAGTTTTTTATTTTTTAATATTTTAAAAGAGGACGTTTACTGATTTTTCAATTATCCTATTTGACATTTAATTATGTGGCCGACCTAATTATTTCAGTATTTCAGTATTTATTATTATTATTATTATCATCATCATCATCTAACTAGGATAATGGCGCATACTTTGCATCCTTTAACTTTATTAATTTTACTTAATCTACACTTAGTATATGTAATTTATACATAAATATTAACTTATATAAATTAATATATATTTGAAAATGTAAAATAGGAGACGAAATTTAAATTGAAGGCCATGATTGGAAGAAAAACCATGTATTATAATGTAAAGATACAATGCTCATGGTTTAAAAATGGTAACTGTCTCCCCAAATGCAACGACTTTTCTTGGGATAGAAGCACTTCAAATCTAAAAAAGAACGAATAACAAGTATTCGAAACTCTTAAAAGGAAAACAGAATGCTTTTGGAAAGTATGTGTACGGAAATGCAGAATGCTGTAAAATGCTTTTGGATATGAGTGAATGATTTTGGCTAGAATGGGGTGTATTTATAATAAGTGAAAAGTTATTGCCATTCATTGAATAAGTGCTAAATGCACCCCTTGGATCAAATCATGCACTGGTTAGGTCCGAACCGCACCGACCCGAGCTCCATACAAACCTGTTCCGAACCCTCAATCCAGATCCATTTGCCTCGAATTTGGGTTTGGTTCAACCTAAATTTCAATTCGATTTTAGCCCAAAAAGAATATATCTTAATAAGCCCAAGCCCGGCCCGCACGCCAAGCCGAGCCGATTTATAATTACAAATTAAATTTGTAATCCACTTTGATAATTTCTCAAAGTTGGATATTTAAGTTACGTATTACTTTCTCCATTCGCTTTTATTTGTCGTTTATGTTTTGTTTAGTAGGATGGAAAATAGGAAGAAGAAGAGTAGAAGGAAAATATATATTTTCCTTATTTAGTTAATTAGTTGTAGGATGAGAATGGAAGAAAAAAAATTAAGAGGGAAAAATAGTGCATGAGGTTCACTAATTTCTTTTCCACCCAAAAGTGGATGGAAAATGAGAAGAAAATATTGTGGCTACCCTATTACATAAATTTTTTTGAAATTGCCCATTGTATTTAATTTATTTATTTTAGCAAAATCTATGTTTTATTTATTTATAAAATTTAGGGCAAAATACTCTTAACCCCCTTAAACTATACTAATGTAACACTTTACCCCTCTTGCACTATATAATAAGCTCTAGTTAAGCCCTCTATCTTAATTCGTACACAAACACATTGTCAATTATTACTTGTAATATATCTATTATAGCCTTTCACTTTTTTTTTAATTTTAAAATAATGAAATACTCATTAGTATAAGAGAGATAAATTGTACAACCACAATTATATTTTTTCTATCTATATTATAGCACCGCCATAATTCAAATGCAAATGTTCATAATAGAATTTGCAGTTTTTATTGGAATTTTATTTTTATTTTATTTATGAATACTTTTTTTGATGTTAGTAAATGCTTATTTTATTCTAACAAATATCGAAATTGACTTTTAGATCTTAACAAATCATTATTATTATTGTTATTACATAATAGTTAATGTTTTCTCTTATTTCTTTCTGATTCCTAAAGTTAATTACACAAAAATACAATGGTTGTAATTTTATCCAATATGTTGAGCTACATTTGTTTAAAGAATTGAAAAATGTGCAATAATTGAGCTAAATTTTTTGGATAAAAAAATGGATTATAAACAATTGACAATTTACATTTGTAATCTTAATATATAATAATAAACTTGTAAGATTGAGAATAAATTGTTGTTGGCATCTTCATTACCAAAATAAACTAGTGACATAATATAAAGATATAAATTTTTTGCTTGATATCAATAATTCAAAAGTTTTTTGTATTTTATATTTTTCTTATAAGTAATCTTGGCATTTAAAAAAACTCAAAGATTATAATAGGTATTTTATAAATAATACTGCCTTGTTTGTGTACGAATTAAGATGGAGGGATTAAGTGAAGTTCATTATAGTACAAGATGGTAAAATGTTATATAAGCATAATTGAAGGGGGTTAAGTGTATTTTGCCCTAAAATTTAGTTATGGTAGATAGCAAATATTACGTGTTTATTTTGTATAGCACGTTAAATATATATTTCATACATTTATTTATTTTGTTTTCATTAATTTATTTACAATATAATTGTATTTATAATTATATAAGCCTATAGTTGTATTGCATTATATTTATTTATTTATTTTGTTTTCATATTTTATTTCAACTAATGAATTCATAACAAAATTCATTCATTTCAACTCTTTCCTCTCTATTTAGTCAACCAAACATAGTGTTAACATTTTTGCATAAGGATAAAAGAAAGATAATTAATAGCCATAATTTTAGACTAATAATTAAAAATACCTTTAAATTTCTACACTGTTTAATTAATGAGGAGTTGAGAACTATTTTAGAAATTAACCTAGCATATTTATTAGGGCGAATTACATCTACCTCCCCTGAAGTTTGGCGAAATTACAATTTAACCCACGTTTTTTTGTAAATTACAATAAACCCTTGTGGTATGTAATAATTACAAGTAATGGATGGAAAATGTATAAAGTCCATTTTGCCCTTTATTTTTTGCTAATATTACATAGGGTGCATTACATCTACCTCCCCTGAAATTTGAAAAAATTACAATTTTACCCATATTTTTGTGTATATTACAATAAACCCCTGCGGTATGTAATAATTACAAGTGATAGATGAAAAATGTATAAAT
The DNA here is from genome assembly GCA_026212405.1 of Petrea volubilis. Classification (NCBI taxonomy): domain Eukaryota; kingdom Viridiplantae; phylum Streptophyta; class Magnoliopsida; order Lamiales; family Verbenaceae; genus Petrea; species Petrea volubilis. The sequence goes on along the minus strand of JAOWBU010000191.1, from coordinate 38,373 downwards.
CCACTCTTCGCCTCAATTCCTCCACCTCAAGGCCAAAATTGACCTCACTAATGTGTTTTCCATATCGAAAAGTTTAAGACCCGCTTCAAATTCACCGAAAAACTTGTAGGAAAACGAAAACCCGCCACCACCTCTTTGCTGCTGCAGCTGCCGCCGCCACTGTTCCTCCACCGTCCGACCAAACCCGAAACTACCACCGCCAACATGTTCCTCTCGTCGCGGTGATCGATTTTGACATACAACTTGGGCGATTTGGAGAAGAAATGAGTGAGTTATGATGAATTAAAAGTGTAGGATTTCTCAATTTTCATATGTATATACATTGCATATGTATGTATCTAGATCTCTCTCCTCTCCCACCTATCTGTCATTTTCAACTCTTAAAAAGGCAGAAATTTTTTTTAATAGTATTACTCTTAGCCCCACAAAGATGTACTATATAACATACAACCCCAAATATTTTATATATATTACAAAAAAATCCCTCAAAGGTACTATCGGAACTTTACATTCAAAAACCAACGGAACCCTAACGGTCCTAAACGGCTGGGGTAAATTGTTAGACGGAATATACCTCAGGGGGTTTATTGTAATTTACAAAAAAATGTGGGGTGAATTGTAATTTCGCCAAACCTCATGAAAAGTAGATGTAATTCGCCCTATTTATTAAAGTAGATGTAATTCGCCCTATTTATTAAAGGAGGAGCGTATATTAGGAGGAAAAAAAATAATAATAAATGCATACTCGAAAGTACACAATTATTGGTGTTTTGGAACAAATTTTCTTACTAAAGTGGGGATTAAAAAGATTGGAGGGAGTATCAAAATCAGATTACAGATTATGACAACACATTGAGAAAGCACATTTTTCGTATAAGGTAATGTGCACTTTGCACCCCCAAAACAAGCAAAATGGACACTTTGCACCCTTAAACAAGAAAAATAATACAATGCACTCTCGAATTGATATACCTATGACAGATTGTACCCTCACCTATTTTTAGACTAAAATACCATTAAAATAAAGGCTAAACTTGTCCATAGAAAAAAGAAATATGATCCCTTGTATATTTTATGGTGCAAAGTGTTCATTAATTATTTAGGATGAAAAGTGCATCCTAATTTGAGTTTCTATAAATGATCATTTAATTTTTTAGGGTTTACAAAAAAAAAAAATAATAATGTTGGGTGAATAAGAGTAATAATTAATTGTTCAAATTAGGTCTAATTCAAATAATATTTTTTAAATATTCATTTTAGGAATTTATATAGTTAAATATATCTTTAGTACTAAATTAATTATATTATGCCTTGGCATTTCGTAAGTGCCTAGTTAAATGAAATTTTTTTTTCAAAAAAATGAATTAGAATTTGATATAATATATATATATTTATATTATATCTTCAATATTCTATATACATATATATGTATATATAGACACACACAATTGAAATCAAAACATTATGTGCATTCTATATTAAATTGGAATTTATCCTCTTGAATTTATATTTTTTGAACATTACACCCTTGAGGAATTTCAAAAAAAAATATAATGTAATATAGTTTTAAAGACATGTTTGACTATGTAAAAATTAAAATCTTAGAATATAAATTATTATTTTAGAAGTTATTCTTGAATCACATAAACTTTGATGATTAATTTTTACACTGTATTCCCATGACCCAACAATATTGCATTTGTCGTGAAATATAAAAAAAATTAAATTAAGCATTTAATAGAATCAAATTAGGATAATATTTTTAAGGTCAAATATTGATTAATTTGCACTATACACCTTGAAACTAAATTAATAAATGCACTATTAAAATAAAATTAAAAGAAAAGAGAAATTGGTCTTTCTTTAGACAATTTTATCCACTATGTTAGTAGTATTTTAGTCTAAATATAAATGAGGGTGCAATCTATTATAGTTATATCAATTTCAGAGTGTATCGTGCTATTTTTCTTATTTTAGGGTGTAAAGTGGTTATTTTGCTTACTTTTTGGGGTGCAAAGTGTAAGTTACCCTTTTCAAATTGTTGCAATAATATTACATCAATAGTCTTAAAGTAATAGCCATTGATTTTTTATTTTTATTTTTTTAAAAAAAGGTTAACTACGCAACATAGCCCCGGGGTTTCTAATCTTTCTAAATCTCTGCTAATTTACTTTGTTTGCATGACTTTGTTCTTAAGCTTTATTTCCTGCAAAGCAACTTCAGGTACTGATCCATTTATTTCTTATCTGTTAATCAAGATGATTACATTATTAAATTTTGGTCATTCTATCTGTTTCTCTCACAAAACTTGGATTTTTATTATATATATTTAGTGACAAGACAATATCCAAATAATTTTATTTAAATTGTCACCATTAACAATTACTGACATTTCTATAGCGACAATTTAGTAGTAAAGAAAGTCTTGCCACAAAAACGTTTCTGGAATATCACTCCTAATAAATAGTAACGACTTAAAATAACAAATAATGTCGCTTTTAACCCATTTTATGACCAAATTGAAAAAATATTATCACTGCATAAATTAAACTAGTAACAAAGTAAATATATTATCAATGATAACGTTCATATGTATACAACTTTTAAGTATTGTCACTAATATTACGTTTTTCTAGTAGTGCGGAAAAGGCCCTTGGAAACTGTGGAAATAGGGAAATGTGAGAGCCTTCGACTTTGCGACAGAAAGTGCCAAGCCCAAGGATTTGACATTGGGGGTTGCTTCGATGGAATCAGCACAAAAAACCTCTGTTGCTGCTTCATATAAATAAAAATTGATATGTTATTTTATTTTAATTTGTAAGAAAAATAATTATCATCATGAGATCTTCTAGGATCCTATGATCAACAATTTGGCTAATCAAAAGTTGAACATATTTTCAAGGAATCTTAATTTATTCCTGTCGTAAAATCGCATGCAATAATCATACACAACAATGAGATTAATGAGAAAAGGAGAAAAACGACACAAAATTTAAAAATGGTTGGACCATAAATCTCTATATCCACAAATAATATAAAAGAGAAAAATTCCACTGTCATGGAAAATTAACTTAAATCTCTGTTCTCTCGTGCGCAAATAATTGCCTGAACATGATTACATTTACTGCAGGACAATCAAAATCTACTCGATTTTGCAGCATCAAAGAACTCCTCCATGGCTGTCACAGAAGAGCCCTTGTAATCTCCCTCATCTCTCATGGCAGCTTTTATCATTTCTCTAATCTCACCAGCTCTCCTCCTCATTTCTTTCCCTTTTTCATTTTCACCCATTACCAACTCTATCTTCTCCATAATATCCTCCTCCCTGATCTCAGCATTAGTCCCTCTTGCCAATTCGATGCAAACTTCAAGCTCTTCCACCAAAAACTTGGAATTGTAAAATTGCTCGGCCGCCATAGGCCAGCCGATCAACGGCACCCCATTTTTGAGCGATTCCAGGATTGAATTCCACCCACAGTGGCTCAAAAATGCGCCCACAGATTTATGGCCCAAAATCTGCACCTGAGGTGCCCATCTTTTGATAATTAGCCCTCTTTCTTGATCTTGAACACGCCGCAAAAATCCCTCCGGCAGCCATTTCTCTGTTTCGAACTCTGTGTTTGTACTTGATCCCAATGGCGGCCTCACAACCCATATGAAGTTTCTGCTGCTGGCATCGAGGGAGTTGGCCAATTTCATCATCTGTGATGCTGAGATCGTGTTCTGCGAACCGAAAGATATGTAGAGCACTGAATTTGCTTCTTTCTTGTCCAGCCATTGGATGCATTCGTCGGCGCCCGTGCTGGCTCTGCTCTGTTCTGATAATAATACGGGCCCGACTGGCCAAACTGGGATTTTCAGTTTATGCCTGAAATAGTTCAATCCGATCTTGTCCAGATCTTCCACTGTGTTGAAAAGAATTGCGTCCGCGCGTGACCATTTACGAAGATTTTCCCACATGAAATTCGTCCAAGGCTCACCCTCCCCTGCCTGCACCATAGAAAGTGCCAGCTGACTGACGTGAAGTTCTCCAGCTTGCTCAAAATCAGGAAGAGAAAACTCAACACTGTGTGTGTGTTTGTGGGGTAAATTCAGCCACAGGGAGTAGTAACAGGCCATCCCGAACCCGCCCGTGCCGCTGAAAATCGCGTGGAGAATACCGAACTCATGGGCTACATCTGCTGCCCATCCGAAGAAGAAGTCTGACACAACGCACACCGGCTTTTCACCACCTTGTGATTGAATAAGATCAGAGAGTAGGTTTTTGAATGGAAGTTCGAGAGATGGAGTGGATTGAATGAGGCGGAGGATGAGGCTGTAGGGGAGGGAATCGGTGTTCTCGGCCTCGGGAGGGAGGCCGTGATTGGAGCAGTCGAAGGGGATCTCGACGAGCTTGATGGAAGTGGAGCTTTGTAGGAGAGATTTATGGAGTTTCTTGATGTTGTGAGGCGTGTTGACAAAAGTTACAGTGTAGCCATTTTGTTCCATTTGATGTGCTAAGGCTAGAAATGGGATTATATGGCCTTGCGCCATGAATGGGAAGAGCACCACGTTTCCCCTTCTCTTTTCCATGCTTAATTTCTCTCTCTCTCTCTCTCTCAGGAAGAAGAAGTGAGAGGATGAACAAATTGATTGTAAACAGGCTTAAATTGACGGGGTAATGGGTACCAAAAAGAAGCCGATTCAAATCACTCAATGTATTGATGAATGTAATAAAAATATTATATATTCAATTGATAATAATCAAACCAATACCAATCTGTCTTGTACTCTTGTATCAATCTTAGTAGCAAGCCACTCTCGATCATTACGTTCGAATTTTCTACCATTCAAAGATGTATAAATAAATTGTTAGTCAACCTTTTCAGAACTAAGTAATTTACACACATGATGTAAGTATATTGTATACTGATTAATTTAAGCACAATAAATGAGATCGTGCTACTGCATGACCCTTTTTGATGTTGACTATGATGTTATGTGATTCACAAACTATAACTGCTTCACCCCACTTTCACAAACCATATACTACCATCTCTTTTTTTTTTTTTTTTTTCGTTACAAACTACCATCTCTATTTTTATATTTTGTTTTTGCTTCAAAATATTTGCTGTTCTACAAAAGCAAAACGATAGTTAATGTCTTTTTTTAAAAATAAAAAAAATTGTACTCTCATAAATAACGTTATAACACTCACATAGTCTCCCTAATTATTCTACCACATATATTTTCAACAAGTCATTAATAAGAATAAATTTATCAAATAGGGTACATTATTGAATTCTCCTTAATCCTTGTCAAAAAAACATTAAACGACTAATAATATGAAAATGAAGTAGTGATCTATTTGACAAATTTACTCGTATTAATAACTCATTGAATAATCAGAAGGTTTTGTGACTCGTATTTATAGTGAGTGTAAATCTAAAAACGTAAGTTCTTCAATTGTGTGTGTCGGGTGGGGGGTTTGTCACTAATGAACTGTTGACTTTTTACTTTTCTTTTTTTTTTTTTTGATAATTAATCATAAACTGTTGACTTTCTGGCTTCTTACATAAGTTTTCATATGGAGCGTGACTTATGATATAAAAATTTGATGTGATCTAAACAGGGAATATGCTAACTGGCTAATTGGCCCTAATTAAGCATCTCACGTTTTGACTTTGAACTACAGAGAGCATTTGGTTTTTGTATTAGTGGTGGGGTTCTGATTCGCTCCTCCAAGCATCAAATTCATTTTCATGTATTCCTTTTTCAAATTCCGATACCAATTTCTTTTGGTAATGGGTCCGGGTCAACCGGGGACCTGCCCCAATGAAATTCATATGCAAATTTTTTAAAATTTTTTTTTTTTCAATTTACACCCCCCCCCCACCCCCTCCCACACCTTAAATCATATGGAAATATATCTAATATTTTATGAAAAAAATAATCTAGCCCAAGACAGGGGAGCTAGTTTGTCAAGTGACCAGACTCGGAGAATAACGCTTCTAACTTGTTTACTCACACCACTTAGACTAATTTAATCCCTAGTTGATTAAAAATAGGACGGGATGGGACTGACATTTAATACATATGTATATATTATAAGTGTTTTTAAAAGCTATAGTGAAATTATTGGCTCAATAGTAGGCAAACAGCTCACATCCAGAGTAGTAAAAGTATGAGTACGCTACGGTTGTGAAAAAGATATTTAGAAGCAAAAACAGTACGCTACGATTGTGGTCAAAGTACCGGAAAGAAGAATTTCGATGAGCATTGTGTATTTGGAAAGCAGAAAAGAATCAGCTTTGGCAATGGGATCAATAGAACCAAAGGTTCTCTAAATTACATCTACTCTTATCTGTGGGGACCATCACTAGTTCCATCAAAAGGAAAAGTTCGATATCTACTCATTTTTACAAATGACTTTTCAAGGAAGGTATGAATTTATTTTCTGAAGCATTAAAATGACATGTTTTATAATTTAATGAAGTGGAAAACATTGATCAAGAAGTTGACAAAAAAGAAGATTAAAAGACTTTGAAATGATAATGGCTTGGAATTCTACTAGGGTGATTTTAAGAGGTTATCTGAAGCTAAAAGTATTGTCAAACATCGCATTGTTGTTGAAACCCCTCAACAAAATGGCATTGCAAAACGTATAAATCAAACACTTTTGGAAAGGGCTCGATTTATGCTTTCCAATGCTGGGTTGCCCAAAGAATTTTGTGCTGAAGCAATTTCTACAGCTTGTTTCCTGGTGAACCATTCACCGTCTACTACGATTGAGTTCAAAACTCCTGAAGATGTATGATCTGAAAAATCCGTTGATTATTCAAATTTGAGAATATTTGGATATCTAGCTTATATGCATGCTAGTGAATAAAGTTATAGTCTAGTGCTAAAAAATGTATTTTTCATGGTATGTATCTGGGGTGAAAGGATATAGGTTGTGGTTGTCTTAAGTCACCTAAATTTGTTATTAGTTGTGATATTATATTTGATGAATTTGTCTGCTAACCCTTAGACAAGAGTACATAATTTCTTCTGATACAAATAAGACATGTAGTACATCAGAACAGGTGGAGCTTGAAATTCCTGGTCCACCAGTGATGTCAGAAAAACCTAATGCTCCTGAAAATGATCTTGGTGCTGTTGAAGATATAGTTCTTAGGGAAGAGGAGAGCATTGCTGAATATAGACCAAGAAGGGAAATTAGACCACCACACTGATATATTGATTTTGTCGCCTATGCCATATCAGTCAGAGATTAAACGAATTCTATTAATGAGCCATCTTCATACTTCGTAGTTATTTCTTCTATTGATTCAACAAAGTGGTTGTTTTCTATACAAGAAGAAATTGAGTCTTATCGCAAGAACAATACTTGGGTACTTGTGAAGCCACTAGCTAAGCAAAGAATTGTTAAGTGTAAATGGATCTTCAAACGAAAAGAAGGAATTCTAGGAGTGGAAGAGGCAAGATACAAGGACAAGGTTAGCAGCTAAAGGCTACAGTCAAGTACTGGGTGTGGATTTCAATGATATTTTCTTACCTGTTGTGAAACATAGTGCTATTTGTGCCTTGCTTGCATTAGTTTCCATGCATGATTCGGAGTTAGAACAGCTTGACATTAAAACTGCATTTTTGCATGGTGAACTAGAAGAACAAATTTATATGCAATAGCAAGAGAGTTTTGTTGTTGAAGGAAAAAAGATCATGTTTGTCTGTTGAAGTAGTTGTACGGTTTAAAACAATCTCCAAGACAATGGTACAAACGATTTGATTCATTTATGGTTAGCAATGGGTATTCATGGAGCAATTATGATAGTTGCGTCTATTTTAGAAGGACTCATGATGATTCATTTGTCTGTTTGCTCATTTATGTTGATGACACGCTGATTGTAGCTAAAAGTATGTCAAATATTGATGAATTGTGGAAGCAATTGAAGAAAGAGTTTGAAATGAGGGATCTTAGTACATCAAAAAAGATTCTTGGCATGGAGATCAAAAGAAATTGCCAAAGTGGCAAACTCTATTTAACTTAGAAAAGTTATATTGAAAAGGTTTTGGAGAGATTTAGTATGCAATATGCCAAACCATTATCTACTCTATTAGCTGTGCATTTCGAATTGTCGACTTCATTATCACCAAAGTTAGATGATGAAAAGAGGTGCATGTCTCAAGTTCCCTATTCCAGTGCAGTTGGCAATATTATGTATCTATGGTTTGTACTCGTCCAAATGTTTCGCAAGTTGTCAGTGTAGTGAGTAGATATATATCTTGTCCCAAAAAATCACATTGGTATGTTGTGAAGTGGATTTTGAGATATTCGTAGGGAACTTCAGAAGCTTTTCTAGAGTTTGGGTAGAATAGTGGTTCTCTTGATGGATATGTTGATTCTGGTTATGTAGACAATCTTGATAAAAGGTGGTCACTCATCGGCTATGTATTCATGCCTGTTGGAACTGCAACTAGTTGGAAAGCTTCATTGCAACCTATGGTTGCATTATCAAGACAAAGGTAAAATACATTGTGGTGACAAAGGTGATCAAAGAAGGGATTTAGCTTAGAAGTTTACTGGGTGAACTTAGTTCTTACTCTAATGCAACCGTTACCTTCTATGATAGTCAAAGTGGAATTCATTTGACTAAAGATCAGTTGTGTCACTAAAGAACTAAGCATATTGATATCAAGTTTCATTTTGTTTGTGTTGTCATTGCTCAGGGTGATATTTCAGTAAGGAAAATTTCAAATCACAAAAATTCTGCAAATATGTTAACTAACCCACTTCCAAATGTCAAGTTCAAGCATTGCTTGGACTTGATTGATGTTGCAAATAATTGAGTCGTTCTGACGAAGGTATAGCAAGAATACTATTTTAAGTTGTGGAATTCATGTTAAGGTGGAGATTTGTTAGAAAGTAACTTGAATCCAAATCAAATCCAAATCTTGGCTAAATAAATTGGAAGCAAATTTTGCCGGCTAGAGTTGCATGCTTGGTGGTTAGAATAGCATGCTTTTCTCCAAATTAATTACGGATTTGGTAGCTCCATTAAAACACTTGAAGATTTGCAGCACTTTTGTCCTCTTAGACAGATTATGTGAACTGGGTGCAAGCCACCATAGAGATGTTGAAACAGACTTCAGTCTTTCACGCAGCGGGTGGTTAACAGTTGAGCTATCTTACGAGACATGGAAGGTTCGCTTCCCTGAACTTATATACCGAGAGTTGGAGCTGAATATGAATGGGTTTGAAAGAATTCTGGAGCCATGCTACATGTCAGCAAGTTAATATAATAAATGCTCTCACCTCGTTCGAGCCCTTAATGTTTAACAATCCAACATCTACCTCAGTCAGTGCTTATAAATGATAACTCAAGCCAACTATAGGCAACAAACTCAAAAGGTAATCAACCCAGAGACTTACCACACCCACCGATGTCAATTCTTTGGCTCTAACCAAAAATCCAAACACATCATTAATCTGTACCACTAAGGAATCAACATTATAAAATATCGATTATGCAATCATTAGCTCATGAGCTTGATAAGGTTCAAAATGACCATGCGCTTGAAATGCTCATGAGCTCTTTTGGCAGCCATGCAAGGGCGTATTAATGACTAATCAAGCAGCTTGCAGGATGTGATACCACAAAGAAAAACATTAAATATTAACAATTTTACAGAAACACCTGGACATTCACTAACACAAAAAACATTTCCAGCGCACATGCTTTAATCAGTTTTCTATTGATTCATTTACATTTAGTCATTTACTGTCGAGAGTTTCCAAATTTAGAAATGTCAGGGCCAAACATAGACCCAAAGAATGATGACTAGGCTAATTATGCTACAACTGAAATTCCTCGAGAAGAAGAAATAACCATAAATTAGATCTACATAACTGACAGTCAGAAAGATCCACAAAATAGCAAACTAACAAAGAATTCAGTTGAGAGGAAACATCTCATCTTCCTAAGATTTACATTTTTCCTGGCCCCTACAAATTTAGCATGGCAGAGATTAATAGAGCAGATATAGGTGAGAGAGAATTAGGTGGGCTGGAAAAGGATTATAAAATGGACTTATTAGACAAATGGCTCACCTTTGACCAAGAGCAGAAAAGACAACAGCTTATGAGGCGAAGTACTCCAGTGCAGCAAAGTCATTGCCATTAACCGAATTATCATTGAACACAAAGTCAAAGTCAACAGTATCTAATGAACTCATGCCGTCAAACGAAGGGCTAAATGCATTGTATCCTGGCAAATCGGGGAACAGGCTATTGAGTGGAGATGGAAACTGGGGCTCGACCGACCCATCTGTTTCATGTGGAAATGCATCTTTTACAAAATGTGGGAACTCCCCTCCAGGAATATCATTTTCATTCATAGGTAACAATGGTAACGTGAATTCAGAATCCTGTGGTCTATAATGCATCATTTTGAATGTTTCTGCAGATTGCTGTCTATGACGACTTGATTCAAGTGCTGCTGGTGGACTTCCAAAGTTATAAGCTGATCTATTCTGCAACCTAGAATTTTGATATCTGTGGGGGAGAGAAGAATCTTCAGGTCCATGTTTCCAGGAATTCTGAGGTCCATTATGCAATCTGGGATCTTGAAGATCATGACGCAACGCAGAACTTTGAGGTTTATCATGCAACTCAGGAAGTTGAGGCATACTGTGCAAGCGAGAACCTTCAGGGGGTTGGATCGATTGAGAACCAAAAGGCACAGCGTCAGCACTTGCTGCCACAAGATAAGTTATGGATTCATTATTTGGAGAAACACTGCTCATGGGAACACCATGTGAAGAACTAACAGAGGAAACAAAGTTAAAATCAGATTCTACAGGGCCGGGTCGGCCCTCAGCATTGCTCTCCAGAGGCCTCGTGGCTGTTATTTCATCAGTTTCTAGCTGGCTCTCATTTGTCAGGTATCTAGCAATCTGCATGTCATTGTGACTTTCATCCATTTCAGGATCATCACGCGGATGTTCGTTGAGAGATGGTACTGCCAGTTGGTTATCAAGGCTAGATTTTGAGCGTTTTCTTTTCCGTGTCCTCCCCACTACACGCTCTTTGTGCTTGACCGGTTGAGGCGCAACATCAACTGTTGGCTCAAAAGGTAATATATCATTGGATTGATTTCTCTTTTCATCTTTAGATGAAACAGGTCCCTGGCCATTATCAATGCCATCAACATCATAATCACTGTCACCGTCACTGTCAACAGAAGGTTTTCTCTTATGGCCACAACTTTTTGAAGGAGACTCATTAATGCTAGATAAACCATTATCACTGCTTGGCTGCCCAATAAGGGCTTCCTCCCAGCTCAAAACACCTAACCATATTGAGCTTTCTTTAGCAGTCATCTTATCCTGTAAGCACTTAGACTGCCTTACTAATCTCCTGATCTTTGCAATATCAGGTGACATATGCTTTATAACAGCGGTTAGCACCCCGACTTTCCACATCTTCTTGAGATCATGAGGCTTTTTATACGGAGGAGTCTGGCCATCGGCCAATCCCAACCGAGTCCACCATTCCTCATTTCCAGTTGGCCACCAAGGTGGGGCCACACCCTTCTCCAGTGGATACTTCCTCTGTGGTGGATTGCAATGTTGCATCAAGGAAGATAGCAGTGAGCCCAATGTCGCATCTTGCAAGTCCTGAAGGACACTATTTGGGTTCCCATTTTGAGTACCACCTCCATCTCCTCTGGAAAGGCACTCAGCCTCATACTTAGCAATGGCAGCAGGGCCATTTTTATCAAACTTAACCTTTTCTTTCCACCATGCTCTTATATTATCCGATGAACCGCCAACTGGCTTACCCTTCTCCGGTATAATACCATACACGAACCCACGAACTTTGCAGACATCCATGAGCTTCAACATGTACTTCAAAATGCCATCTTGAGCACGTGCCATCCTCTTCCTTCGCGCCTGTTCCGTGGTGGGCTTAGCGTTCTGCCTCTCTGTAGCTCGCTGCATTGCAAGCTTCTGTCTTTCTTTGATCCTCTTGAGCTTGATGCGATCCTTCCACATTCGCTTCTCCAGTTCATACATCTCAATCTCCTCATCACTAACATCTTTTTCTTCTATGTTATTATCACCTCTCAAGTCATCAACTTCAATGTCCGAACTACTGTGAGATATATAACAATCAATACCAAAAGGGCTCATCGGAACTCAATTTACCAATGAGAAATCAACAAAAACGAAAATTAAGACGGCAAAAACAAACCATATTCAATAAAGCATAAAAGCCACAAACTCATTACAATGTATGATCCTAAGCAGAATTAATTCAACATTCTTGATCATGAACTATTAAGCAACATCAAATAATTTAGAATCGCATAATTTGATAAACACCAATACAAAATCAGCCTAAACAATCAAAATATCAGGCATCCCCACTATTGATTTCATAAGCGCATGAAAGAACAAATAAGGTATTACAACACATGAATTTCCCCAACTTTTATGCAAGAAAAGAAAGCAATCAGACCTGACATCAACTCCTATATCATCCATCACAGCGATACAAATTTTTTGATTCTTGAAAACCTAATCTAGAATTGGAAGGTAATTCAATGAGGAACAAAGTAGAACCGGTAGAAGAGATATATCAAAATTTAAAAAATAAATAAATAAATAAATAAATAAAGAAACGAAATTAAATCCTAGGGGGAATGTATTCGTCTGGTCAGTGGGGCACAGTTGTGAAGTCAGCAAAAAGAATAAGAAACTAGAATCGTGATGGATAGTAATTGCGATTTTGGTTCAAAAAGTTGAAAGGTGGTAGAGAGTCAAAACACGGGATTTGGAGGAGAGAGATGAAGTGCTGGCTAGGCTTTGAAAAAATAAAAAGAGAGCAGTGAAAATCTCGTGTGTTGCAACTTTTTGTGCACCCCACTTTTCCTTTTGCCATTTGTTCTTCCAATTTAAAGATATTGTGATGAGTACCACATCCCTGTTGTATGATCATGTTAAATTTTCTACTCTAATAAAAAAATTTATGATATGGATAAATTTTTCAAAATTTTCTTTTATTGTCTTATTTATCTATCAATATACGTGACATGAATTGTAATATGGAAAAGTTTTTAAAAATTCTTTTTTCTTATCTTATTTATTTATCATGACGATAAACATAATAAAAATCAAAAGATGAGCATAATTATGTAATAAAGAATTCAAATTGAAAAAACACATTTTAGATAGAGGATTGAGCGTATGAATTGACAGAACTAAAAGGAAGACATCCTTACGGGTAAGCATAAATCGATGATTTCTTTTATCTGTTTATATCTAATTCAGAAACTTTGAATCTATCAATGTAAGCACTTATATAGATAATCTTATTTAATTTTTTTATTTTTTCACATATGAAATTCAATACTTTTTATATGAATTTAAATACATACGTATATTTGTAATTCATATTTATCCAAAAAAATATAGCAATTATTAAGTATTTAAAATATGATAGATTATATTTTAATTAAAATAAAATACAAAATTAATATTTTATTAATAATAATTTTCATTTACTTTAATAATAATTAAAAAAATTTATTCTTCATAAATTTTTAAAAACTTCTTTGCCTTAATTATATCAAAATTAATATTGAAATCTAATATAGTTTATTATGATATATTTTTTTAATAAATTTATTTATCGACTTATGTTATAAAAAATTATTTTATTTTTATCAAATTATTTTTATAATAGAAATTTATGAAAAAAAAACATAAATGAAACTCTATTTCTCGTAATTAGCATGGGACTAAGTGCTATATATATAAATTAAAGTCATATCGAATTATCCAATTTGGTCTTTCGAACAAGAGAATCTAGTACTCATGATTTTCTTGTTTTTTTTTTTTTTTGTCATAATTCATTAGAATGAAATCCAAATAAAGATACATATGGCTAGGGGTGGGCGCGGGTAGGGTTTTTATATGGTTCGGGTACCCAACATAATTACCCGAATTGAACCCTCATCGGGTACTCGAAACCCGTTTTTTTTCAGTGAATATTTTTGTTTTGATAAAATAATTTTTTTCACAATTAATATAGACAATAAATTAAATCTAGGCTTATAGTTTTTGTGAACTCTCAAATATGCAGAAATAGAATGATAATTTTTATATAATTATTTGAAATATTAATATATTTTTTAATTTAGAAACTACGGAAGAAAAGTAAGTAGTACCAATTGCTACTATTAATATAAATAAAATAACAAATGCATAGCATATTGTAGAAAAATTTTAGAAATATTAATTGTATGTTGTATTTAGAAAAAAAATAAAATGAAATAGCAGCGACCAAATAACATCTCTACATTTAATTGCTAGCATTTTATCTTAATTAGACAATTAAATACTTTAGCTCCACATAAGTTGATATAATATTCATGACTAGTAAAACAATATGGTGTTATTGAATATCTCAGTTATTTAGACAAAATCAAAATAAAATATTTTTATCATTCTATACAATGCATATATGTATATATACTCTATTAATTTAATAAAATTTAATTAAATTGCATCAGTCGGTTCGAGTACCCCAATTTTGTCAGGTACTTGACCCAAAAGTTTTCACAAATTTGGGTACCCAACCCGATCGGGTCGGGTCGGATTGAGTATCGGATAACCTGACCCGAACACCCTCCCCTACATTTGGCTCAACTCAATTACTGCAACCTTATCAACACACCCATAAATAATATACAAAATATGTTTGGGAAGAAAAGTAAGTACTTCGAGTTTGGAATATGACAAGCGCCAAATGAAAAGAATTATTAGTATTTTATGAAGTACTTTTTCAAATTATTAGTAGCAATTTTGTAAATATATATGTAACGGTAAACGAAGAACCAAATTTGATTGCATTTGAAAATGTTAAACACTATTGATTATCGGTTTTGGAATTTATTTAAATTAAATTCAATAAGTGCTTCACATGATTTGTGATATATCTAAAAGAGTAATAATTATGTATGAGTATAAATAGCACTGGAATTCAATATGATACACAATAAATGCCAAATACAATCTAAATTGGGAAATTTTAGTCAAGGCTCGATCCGGTTGAATCAGTGTTGATCACGTGATGAATGTGTTACATTTCCTTTATGAATGTTCAATAATTTAGGAAGAGTGACCAATCATTTGGCAAATGCAATACACTTGCTACATAATTTTGTTAGGTTTAATCAAATAAGCTTCGGATAAAAAATTTCTATCCAGTAAAAAAGAAAAATAGAATCAAAATTACTAATACTTAAGTGCTTGAAAAGGTAAAATATTTATAAAATCACAACTTATAGTAAAGATTCTGCCCTCTTGTACTAATAAAACAGGATATTATCATAGTATCGCTCGTGTTATCGGCCCAATTCTATTAATCTTTCTTTTTTGTTCTTAGAAGTGCTGTCACCATATATAGAGAGATCGTATAAGATCACTTTGTGTAAGTCTTATTTCGTTGATGCTTAGCGTAATTAAAACTTTTTAGTTCTTGTAGTATATTATTTGTGTTCCCACGAGGGTGAATGTGTGTAATCCAAAACTTTATGGATATTAATCCAAAACTTTTATTTCTTTAGATATACCTCTGGGTTCTTTGTCTCATTGTTCAAAAACCACGATCATCATTATTGTTCGATGAGTTGCATTTTGGATTTTGAAATTTTAAAAGGTTTTGTTGAATTATCAATTAAACTTAGGTTGAAATCCACAACATTTAGGTATTTATAATTCTTCATTACTTAAGATTAGTATTCCAAGGAAAAGGTTGAAATTTGTTCCAAATTCAGTGTTTATTCATTGTTTTACAGAAATAAGCATGATTTGCACAAAATGCACTTATACTATGAGAGAGAATTTGGATAAGGAAAGATATACTAGCGCGAAAGATCAATAATTAATGTTGCTAACATTACTCTTTTGCAATTTAATACTTATTTACGATCCGCGGGAGGGAAAATTTTGATTAAGAAAGTAAGAATTAGAAGATTATAACTTACTATCGGTTCAAGTGCACTTAATGCATGTGCAAAATAGGTGCAAGGTCTATTTGATATATGTATGACATATGATATGTATTTGAATGAAATAATCAAGATGTAAACCATTGAAAGACCTCTTCAACGGCTCATTCTCTTGTGGCACCTCTCTCGTTAGGATTCGCCTAAGGATTGGGGCCCACTGGTGCTAATACTGAGTACTTACCTCATGTTAAATACGTAGTATATACACCATTAATCGATCATGTAAGAAGTCAAGGTTCTCAAAGCGGAAGCAATTTAGTAAACCAGGTATAAATAATATTAATCATATGAGTTCAAAAGGTAATATTGTAATACTAATAGGACTTAATATTACATATAGCGATGCATATTATCCAGGAAATGTAAAGTAACACAAAATATCACAGTTAACTACTAGTGTCTAAAGGTAGGCCCATCATCTTATTTGACACAATTCAACCTGTCTATTCATAATTCGAGGCAATGAATAGAAGGAATATTGGAGGTAAGTTTGAGTGACTTAGTGAGGCCGATTATAGCATATATATAAAATCATGAAATCAATAAAAACTCAAAACAGTGAACTGTGAGTTGACAACTAATGGAATGAAACGACTCAGCATGATTTTAATGGTGACAAGCTATGTTTATAAATAACCGGAAATAGATATATGGTAGTGAACTAAGCAATATAATCTCCAACCTTATGACTACCCAAATAGTAAAATTTCATAAAGCCCTTATACCTCTCTTGTCGAGAAGCCACCTCGACTACGGTCAATCAATAGATATGCTCCGTTCTTGGGTCAATACACCAATCTAATCCTACTACAGTCAACCTCCAACTGTACATAGAACCAAATCTTGTGGTATGGTAGCATATAAAAAGGATCCTACCATCGGTTCGTTTTGCCCAATAGTCCTTTTGCATGTACCTGGGCCCGACTCTCCGAATGGCATTCCTGAGAGTGTCAATCTGTACAACTGCATGCACTTGCGTAGCACAATCCCCCAAACTTAAATGTTGCTCGTTCTCAAGCAACTCAAAATTTACAACACAAGGAAACAGACACAATCGAAACGCATTCTTGGAATACCGCGTAACCAAAGCAAAACTCCATTTTGTTTTTCAGAAACTGTTAAGCACTATGTCATTGGTTCAATGTGCAAACAATCAAAATTTCATGTACACTCTGCAAACAATTATCATTATCAAGTATCCCCCGGGTTATCATATGTGTTATGATCAAGAGCAACAATCACCAACAATCCGGATCAATTTATATTCATGCGATAGGCACAAAAAGTGGACTCCATAAGTCGGTTTTTTATTCTTATCTCCCCTAATGTAGACAACGATAAACCGGGGATTGATAGGACTTAATTAAGCTTGTAATGTAGGGCTTGGGTGTAAGGTAAGAAAATATAGAAAAGTATTTGGCTCATGTACCTAAGTTACTTGGAAAATTCTATCGTTAGTCACAGTTCGTAGGTGACTAACGTTAGTCACCTTTAATTCTAGCCATTAGATTTATGATATTTAATCTAAACCATTAATCTGTATATGACTTGCAACCTATTATGCAGGTAAATTAGAAAGGTTACCTGCTATACAAGTTAGCAATGGATTTTTTATACAACCATTATTATAGTAGACCAACCCATTAAATATTAACCAATTAAAATTTTATTTTTAAAATAAAAAACGAAACCATGGTACTTATTATATATTTTTTATTTTTTTAATACCATTGTTCCATTATAATATTGTGGTACCATTATAATCAGTTAATTTTTTATGTTTTAATACCATGGTACCATTATTTTTATTTTTAAATTATAAATATCATGGTACTTTTTATAACTTTTTTTTTAATTTCAGAAATATGTATTAACAGGGATAATTAATTGAAAATTGTGACAAAAAAAAAATAAAATACTAAATTGATACCAAAATAAATATTATTTATAACTCAAAAATTCGAATATATGTTAATAGTGGATAAAAATTTACATTTAATTCAATTTTTTAACATATTTCAAAAAATGTATCGCATTCATTATAAATTATTTTAAGAATATATATAGAATATGAACATCTATGTTTTTTAAAAAAAATTATAAAATATGGATATCATTATTAAGTAAGTTGTTTGTATTATTGATAAATTTATTTCAAAATGATTGATCTGTAGTGATATTGAATAATGTATTTTTAAAATCAATTTGTATGTATAAAATACAAAGAAAGGAACAAAACAAGCATTAGTTGGTAAAAGAAATTGTGCTTTGATTATTAATGGAGATATGCTATGAAACACAATAATAATAATAATAATAATAATAATAATAATAATAATAATAATAATAATAGTTTATTGATTTGAATAGTTATGGTTAATATGTATAATGAAATATTATTTGCACATAGTTTGTTTGACTTATTTAAAATAAACAAAATAAATGTAAATAGTTTATTTGAATTTATTTTTTTTTCTATAATTTGTATTTTATTTGTACGTCTATGAATTCATATAATATTTTCATACTAGCGGGTCAATATTTTAATGATAACTTGGAGAAAATATATATACTTATATGATTGAATGTTGAATATTATTTGTCCCTTATCATAATAATAATAATAATAATAATAATAATAATAATAATAATAATAGTTAAATTCATCCATGAGAACACTTAAAAGAGAATAATAATATTATTATCTGTAAGTAATGAAATAAAATATGATGTAATTTTTATTTAATTAAAGCTAAATATTTAAATTGTAGTAGAAATAATTTATACTAAGAAGTCTTAATAATTAAGGAATTTTTTGTTTAAGGTTAATAATTAAATGATTGATTTGAGAGAGAGACAAATAAGATATGGAATGTTAGAGAGAGAGAGAGAGAGAGATTAGAAATATGGAGGGGGGGAAGAGAAATTTTGACTCATGATAGAAGGTTGCTCAAAAATTAAAAAAACCTGCAACCTATTAAAATATTTTAAAATTGTACACATGTCATTTTTTTGGAGGATGACTAAGATTAGTCACCTACGATTGTGACTAATCATAGAACTCCCCAAGTTACTTAAATTGGACAAGTTGGAGCTTTTAGAGTATTATTCATGCATTACACTCCCCCAAACTTATTCAAAACCATCACTTTTCATGTAATTTTTTTTTTCATTATGTGTTTGAGATTGCTAGCTCGCTTTTTCTTTCATTTTCTCTGTTTTTTTTTTCTTTTTTTCTGCATTTTTTTTCCACATTTTTCAGCAAATTTTTTTTTTCTCTAAAGTGAGCTAATATATTCCGAACTCAGGTATACGCACAACCCTCCACTTAATCCCCTCATAATTCCACATATCCACTACATAACTCCACAATTATCACAATTCAAGTATAGTGCATAGAAATGATTAAGACATGTAGACATTGTGCTTTGGGGCTTGTAATGTGGCTATCAAGAGAACTAAGCACAATGTAGGCTCAAGGGGGACTCAGAGGCTACGTTTAACAAACAAATAGGCAATTAAGGCTAAAAAATTTCAAAAATGTCTTAAGTGATCTCCCCAATTTAACATAGTCTAGAATTTCGTCTCGACAAGAACTCAAATCGATTCAAGTGTCCTAATGCATTAAATCACATTCGAAAACCTCTCACAAAAATATAAATTTTCTCTAAATCATTTAGCAATCATTGCTCCAACCATGTGCTCAAAATGATTGGGGATAGCAAAACGACAACAATCATTCTTCAAATGAACACAAAATGCTTCATGCATGCTCATCGTTCCAAACATAGCGTTTCATAGCATAAAATCATCATAGAATAAGGAATTTCAACAAAGCATGTGCATTCCAAGACAAGACAAACAAAATAACCTAAGACAAATTTCTGAAACCATCAATAAGCCATTATCAATAGAATTGAACTTGAACAGTACGTGGCGTTGTTATACAAAGACACGAATCATCAAAGATGGCTCTTTTCGTCTGGTCGTCCGGGTTTCCAGCTGATGTATTGTTCTTGTTCAAATTCCACAAACATAGCTAATAATAATTAACCTCAATAGTTTTATCCTAGGCAACTAAAATCCCCCTTACACTTAGAAAGTACTTTGTCCCCAAAGTACAAAAAATAAGTTCAGACAAGAACCACAACTGATACTCAAAGAACTACAAAAATGAAAATAAAAGACAAACGTAAAGTAAAGAAAAGGATAGAAAACACCTGAGTTAGATGGCGTCATAGAACCTCATCTCATCCTCCTACATATCAAAATTCAAACAAAAATCACATCAAAACCTCAAGTGGTCTACCCCACACACATAAAAATAAACTTAAAGAAATTCAAAAACATAAAAACATAAAATTTTGGGTTGCCTCTAAAAAAACGCTTGTTTAAAGTCTTTAACTCGACTCCTTTTGAAATTTTATTGAATGAGGTCAACGTATGATGTCGACCCTGCTCGGTCCACATCTCCTTCCATGTAAGCCTTCAAACACTGCTCATTCACCATGAAATGCTCCTCTCATTGTCCCTTGTAGGACTTCTTTCTTATCATGTGGGCATTGTGCCACTCCTTTGTTTCTCTCCTCGACTTTGCATCATCTTCCACTAAGATTTCGTGTATGCCTACAGAACTCCTAATCCTCTTGATTTCAGGAGTTTGGTACCCTATTGCTTTAATTCTACCCTTGCTTAGCCTCACAATTCTCCTCTTTTGCTCTCTAGTCAATAGAGGACCTAAAATAATTTGTAAGGCTTCATTCTCCCCAGAAAAGGCATATTCCAACTTTTGAGGTAAAGGCTTAACCTCTAACTTGGGGAGCTGAATGCTTGAGGGGGTTGTAGGACTCAAGTTTCTGGTATCTATTTGTACACCGGTTCCTTTTTCCCCTCATCTTGCTTATCCTCTTTTCCCTCCATGACTTCTCTTACATAGTCAGTAGTTGCCTCCAATCTCATGCAATGATCATCCCCATTATGGAATTTAACCTCTTTGAACACGTCAAAGTCGATACTCTCATCCCCCAGCCTGAGAGTCAATTTTCCTGCATTGACGTCTATTAGTGCTCTTCCAGTGTTCATAAAAGGCCTCCCTAAGATCAAAGGCACATCTTTGTCATCCTCAAAGTCGAGCACCACAAAATCAATGGGGAAAATAAACTTCCCAACTTTCACCAACAGATCCTCTACAACCCCTATGGGCCTTTTAAGCGATCGATCAGCAAGTTGCAAGGAAATGTTAATAGGGGACAAATCTCCAACTCCCAATTGCTTGAAAACAGAAATACACATCAAATTAATACCAGAACCTAAATCACATAAACAATTAGAAAACTCAAACTTGCCAATCATGCAAGGGATTGTAAAACTCCCTGGATCTTTTAATTTCATTGGCAGCTTTTGAGAAATGATGCCGCTACACTCCTTCGTCAATGCCACAGTCTGGCATTCCTCCAATTTCTTCTTATTTGAGATGATCTCCTTCAAGAATTTGGTGTAATGTGGCATGTTTGCCAATGCCTCAGCAAACGGGATATTGATGTGTAGTTTCTTGAAAATATCAAGGAACTGCTTTCTTTGGTGTTCCTGTTGAGCTTGCCTTAAGCGTTGTGGAAATAACACCTTAGTCTCATAGGAGTTTGCTTTTGGCACCAATAGAGCTCAATCAATCTTCTTTCCCCCTTCTTGTTTTCCACCGCCCTTAGCATCATCACGTTCTTTAATGTCTTCCTTGTTATTGCTTTCAACTTTTGACCCTCTCGGTGGCTCCAATTCCTTTCCACTCCTTAGCGTGATTGCACTGCATTGCTCTTTGGGGTGAGTTTCTCTGTTGTTCGGAAAATTCCCCTGGATCCTATTGGTCAATGCATTGGTCAATTGGCCCATTTGAACCTCCAAGTTGTGAATGGATGAGGAGTGGTTCCTAGCAATTTGATCGAACTTCCCTTCGATCCTTTTCAAGCTCTCTTCCTGTGAAGCCATCTTAACCCCGAAGACATCAATGAATTTGTCAATCTTTGTTTCCAAGGAGCTCGCATTCCCTTGTTGGGGTAGGTAGTTCTGGTGGAATCTAGGCTAAAACTGTGGCTTGTTTGCATTCTAACCGCCCCACGAGAAATTAGGGTGATTCCTCCACCCCAAATTGTATGTGTTCGAGTAGGGGTTATTGGCATATCTCCCCTGCACATTTTCATGCATGTTCGCTCCTACAAAATTAACCTGTTCACTCAAAACAATAGGAAATGGACTCCCAAACGAGCAATCAGTGGAAACATGATTAAAATCGCCATATAATTCACAAGATGACTTAGGGCTCATGTTCACGTTGTTACTATTCAAGGAATCCAATTTGTGAGTTAGAGCACTTAACTGAGCTTGTAGTGATGCGATGGCATTGAGCTCGAACTTACCCCCTTGGTTCTTTTGATTGGTGGATTCCGTTGACCATTGATAGTTATTGATTGCCATATCCTTTATTAAGTTGTAGGCATCATCCATGGTCTTGGTAACCAAGGAACCTCCAGCTGCTGCATCAATTGTACACTTAGTGTTGGCCCCCAACCCGTTATAAAACGTCTGCACCATTATCCATTTGGGCAGTCCATGGTGAGGACACCTCCTTAACAGCTCCTTATATCTCTCCCATGCCTCGTATAGTGACTCCCACCCATTTTGGGAAAAAGTGAAAATATCATTTCGCAGCTTGGTAGTCTTGGCTGGTGGGAAGTACTTCGTTAGGAACGCATCTGACAACTGTTTCCAATTTGTAATGGACCCCTAGGCACCGAATTGAGCCAGACTTTGGCTTTATCCCTCAAAGAGAAAGGAAAAATCCTTAGTTTTATTGCATCGTCCGACACCCCATTGATCTTTATGGTGTCACACAGCTCTAGAAAGTTATTTAAATGCTGGTGGGGGTCTTCTTTTGACAAGCCATAAAATTGCACGTTATTGGTCACCGTGTTCAATAAGGTTGGCTTAATCTCAAAATTATTCGCCTCAATGCGCGGCCTTTGTATCCCCGTTCTAGCTCATTCGGCTTGGGGTCCAATGACGTCCCGCAATGTTCTTACATTTTGATCATTACCACTATTAACCCCATTGTTCTGGTTGTCAGCCATAATACGTTCCTGTGCTATTCTAGCTCTTCTTGCTATGTTCCTCCTTCTGTTGGGTCTTTCGATTTCAAGGTCCAAAGGCACTAGTTCAGCTTGTGAACTTGCACGCCTCATGATCATACACCAAAAAACACCTATAAAAGAAGAAAGACAAACTCATCAACAAAAAAATAACAAAAATAAATAAATAACTAAAAAGAAAGAAATTTAGTCTAAACAGGCAAGCTAGTATCACAGTCAAATTCACCAATCCCCGGCAATGGCGCCAAAAACTTGTTGGGTGCTGCGCAAATGCACGCAGTCGTACAAGTAATACAAAGTGAGTAGAGTGTCGAATCCCACAGGGATTGTGATTTGGCTTGTGAAAGTGACTCATGTTGTTTAGCTAAATGGATCAAATTGAGTAGTCCTTTTGATTTTCTAAATAAAACCTAATTTCTTAATAAAAACAACTTGCGAATAACAATAATAACAAATAATCAAGGTGAGAAATGCTAGTATAAGGTGGTTTCATTCACCTAATTCCCTATTCTAATACAATCCCTAAGTTGAATAGTTTCGTGGTTGTGTAAAGCCTAGGAACAAATATATCCACAATCTCTCTCGAGCATTGCAAAATTAATTCACACAATCTCTCTAAGCCTAAGACGAACCAATTCTCATTCAATTAATCCCAGCTTTAGAAATTATTTGTATGAATTTTAAATCACTGCCTTACAGCTTAATCAATGTTAAATTCATTCTCATGCAACTTTAACGCCATTTGATCTCGTCTAACTAGTGCTACAATCATGAATTATCTCTCGACCTCATCATGATTCTCAAATTCGCTAATTAGGGGTGATCAAACTCTAACCGCTTATTAAAGCATTAAATGAGAATTACACAAAAATATACGAAAACAGATTCAAAACATGGGATTCTCATAGAATAGTGAAAAAGGTGAACTACACCATACTTACACTTAATAATTAACTTAGTTCATAGTGAAACTAAAAATAAGAACAAAATCTAGAAAAGAATTCATGAAATGAGAAGAATTAAACTTATCCGATGGAAATTTCAGACGTAAACTTCCCTCGTTCGGTTGTTCTTTCCTCGCCTCTTGATTTCTTCCTCCTTCCGTTCTCCAAAAATCCACAAAAGAAAAATCGAACCAAAGAAGAACAAAATTGATGATCCAAAAAATTCCAAAAGTTCTAATCTATCTAGATCTAAAAAAAACGTCTCCCTTTGGTTTTGGCTTGAATCTGAACTCAAAAGTGGTAGAGAAATGCTTAGCATATCTTTCCAAATCAGCACCTCAATCAAATAAGGAATGTTGTTAATTGCTGTCGCAGACGTTGCGTATAAACGTAAAATATTTTGCATACATACGTAAATTTACATATTTGTTTTTCTTCAAACTAGCTGGCATTAGATAAGTACTCAAAATTTCTTGCGTACACACGTATTTTTACAACCATTTTTCTTCTAAATTACTTGCATTGGGTTGTGACTCGAAATAGTTTGCGTAAATACATAGCTTCTGATTCCACTTTTCATGCCCTTTATGGTCTTTTTCCCTTCTTACCTACAAAACAACGATTTAGCTCAAACTTACGCATAATAAGACCTGAAATGAGAAAAATATGTGATAAGTCCTACAAAATAAACATAAAAATCAACTATAATTACGGATTTATCACAATCAATCATAGAATAGTGCTATACAACTCACATTTTGCAAGAATACAACAATTTATCTTTAATTCGAAGATTTTGCTTCAAAAAAGAATCTTTAATTCGAAGAATAAATAAACCATAAATCAAAATATAAAGTATAACAATATAACTATCAAATAATAATGAATCATACATCAAGCAAGGTTGATCATACAAGAATATTTATTACATGTAGGCCTCATTTACTTTTCTTGGTGGCCTTCTCATTAGTTTAGCCCGAAAAGTTTCTTTTTCCTATTTTGGTCGGTTTATTTATCCCTTAAATCTTTTTTACTTTTGTTATCAATTTAGCATAACCCAACTCAAATATTCCAACTTGTTTACTTTGAAAAATCCAACCCTAACTGAAAAGGAAGGCATATTACTAAATTGCCCTTTGAAAATTAGGGAACCCACCATCAAGGTCTCGCCATTAGAAGCAAAGCTATACATGTTCTCGTCAATGGAGCTTCCCCATTGATGGATAATACACTCATCTCCGACAAGAAGAAGAAAAAAAAACTTAGATGAAAAAAAAGAAACAAAACACCTTCTTTTTTTTTTTTTTGGTCAGAGAGCCCAGCTATCACAGCTTAATTCCCAACATCATCTTCCAACAACGTGATCACCTCTTGCGGAGGTTGATCCCAAAACACACAACTATTAACCAATTTATGGCCTAGCTTAGCCAACCAATCAGCACAGGAATTAGCCTCTCTATACACATGATTGAAAGTAACCGTCCAAGGCATCCTTAGGAGCTCCCTGCAATCTTCGATAATATGCTCCAAGGGATGCTCGTCAGTATTCGTATCCGATATTAACTTAACAACGACACTTGAATCCACTTCAATGTGTAGCTTTTCAGTCCTTCTCAGCCATGCAAGGCGAAGCCCCTCCCGAAGGCCAAGGAGTTCCGCCACTGTAATCGACACTTGGCCCAGGTTCAAGGAGAATCCCATGATCCATTTCCCTTGATCATCGACACTATAAACAAAACACCTTCATTTTACTCTCAAGAGCTCAAATTATTCTTCCACACAGTAAAACTTGAAAAAGAAGAGATGGAATTTCCACACAGTAAAACTCTCAAGTGCGCTTGTTTGAGTTCGGCCGCGAAGATGTGAGGAAGGACAAAAAAAAAAAAAGATAGAATAAAAAGATTGAAGAAGGTAAAGAAGAAAAGGAGGAGACTTCTCGCCTGCTGCAGACAAGAATAATTGCATTTTGCTTGGTCCTTTGCCACAAAAATTAGGAATGTTGAATGGTAATGTCCGTAATTATTGTGATTTAATGGTCCATATTGTCATTTCACACAAATGGACAAAATAAAGGATAAATTAAACTCCCCAATTTGGGGAGTTAAAACTAACGTGCATTGCCATGCATAGAAGCTCTTAGGAGCGCGTATGAGACCTAAATGTGGGCCTACCACCATACAAAGTAAACATCGAAAAATGTGGGATAACTGACTTAAACATAAGTTATCTATAAAAGTAAACACGGTTGTATAGTTCAATGCCCTAAATATAAATAGTTAAAGGCTTTCACCTTTTGTAGTTAAACTTTACGGGTATTTCTAGTCTAGTCAAAAACATCAACTTGATCGTTACATAAAATGAGTAATAAGTGCTGAAGTTAGCACCTATCTTCGGATTAATTAAAGAGAATATGATCACATATGAGGTGTGTTTACGTGACCATGTTACTTTGTAGATCTTAAAATATATATAGCTTGAACCTGTCATACCAAGATATTAAAAAGTCTATTATTAAGCTTCATAAACCTTGATCATCTCACTAACTCTACATGGAAATTACACAATCCAAAGATCATCTTTCAGATTTATTAACACGGTACATGTATACAAATAGGAATACTTTTAATTATGACTCACCATTTAAAATTTTAAATAGGGATAAGACAATTGAACAGGGTACACTTAAAATACATGAGATACCAAATCGATATTAGTTCTGGATTTATATATATATACGACGGGTAGCACAAATATATATATTTATCATTATCAAAGAATGTTCATACATATACATTTGCATATACTTATATAGTAATATATATATATATATACATATATGTATGTGTGTGTGCACACACTAATTCCTTTTCTTTCATCACATGTATAAAGGTAATAATCATTGGACTTGCATACATAGATATACATATAGCAAGGTGTATATCTATATTTATAGTGGCATTCTCATACATATACATACATATATATATATATATATATATATGATACAAAAATGTTATCCAATATCAATACATAGTTTCAATACATAGATGCCAATATCAGCATGATGACTAAGAAACTCTAGAAATGAAAATGCTTTCAGATTGGGCCACTACTCATAAAGAAAAGAATAGACTCGTGTATTGAATTCATTCAAACGAATTGAAAAGTAGAAACAAGAACCATTTTGCTTGGTCATTTAACTAGGAAATCTGATTTTATACTTTAGTCCTCTCTCCCCTCACATCCTCAGGTCTAAAACAAGGCCTCAATATCAGTTGGTTAGTACTCTATCACAATAATTTATGTCTTATTTCTTCTAACATAGATTTATATCATAATTTATGTCTTGCTATCGTACATAAAATTTGAGGCGTTACATCTCTAGTATATATTTATGAAGATCCAACATATATATTTTTTTTGATATGGGTTAATGTTCTTAATGGTTCTTAAAGTTTAGAGTTTGAATCACTTTAGTTTCTAAATCTTAAATGGCGACGTTTTAGTCCTTTATGTTACGGATTAGTAACACTTTAATCTCTCTCATGAATTGTCTCTAGACAAATTTTGTCAGAAAACACTTATTTAAAAAATATTTTCATCAATTATAACTTTTAGTTGCACTTTAACCCATCTTTTCTCTTTTATTTTTTTAACATAAAAACAAACATGAATATTCATATTGCTCACCTATGTTACAACAATAGAACAGATGCTATCGTGTGGAAAAAAATTATTTTGAAAAAAACCCCAAAACCCTAAGCTAGTATTTTTCTATAGGTATCCTTTTTTTTTCTTTTGTTTATTATTATTAGAGAAATGATGAATTTCACTTTGCCTTGCTCAATTATATTGTGGCATCACTTTACCCCTCCAGCTATGAAAATATACGCTATTCAGTTTGCCCCATCTAATTAAAATATCATTTAATTTTCAATTCTTTCCTTCTTTTCAATATATTTGAGAAAGTTATAAAAATACTAAATTTTAAAGTTTTGTTTTCACTTAAATTTTTAGAAGTTTTAAATTTTCAGTACATTTTCAAATTTACTTTAAAAAAAAAATCAAATTTAGGAGGAGTAAAAATGAACTGACGGATTATGATCATCCCCGTCAATCTCCTCTCCTTGTCGAATTTCCCGGTCGACGGTGACGCCGTTGATCACATCGGCGAATTGTTAGTGGCGGCTGCTCTTCGACTGGGTTTGTTTACAACTTCATAACATTTTCTGTATAAATTAAATTAACGTAAATTTCTCGCGATAATTATTAAGTGTTATGCATGCCTGCTGCTTGTGAAAAATCCTAGCAGAAATTGGGAGAGGAGGAGAAGTGGGTCGTACGTTTTTATGTTTTCTTTCGCTTTATAGATAATATTTTGGTGGCTAAATCAATAATTGCCGCATAGAGTGCGACATCTTATAGATTTTGCTGATTTTTGTTTCCATATCTTCTTCGTGCTTGCAATTCTGTTCTACTCCTTGCAATTTGAACTTTGTGTATGTATGTATATGTATATATGTATGTGTGTGCGTTTGCTGATGTTTACTACTCAACACAAGACTAAATACAAAAATGGGTATTTTTTTTATTACTGTAATGAGGCTGAAGTGTGCACATCAGCCAAACTTTCTTTTCGTTTATTAAAACACAAAGAGAGAAATTATTCAGTTGTGTGATTTGGTCCTTACAATTTCCTCTTTCATGGCTAGTGTGAGAGCACCAAGACTACCCCCTTCCTCCACCACAACCCCTGGCATGGCAATGCCTCTGCTCCCCACAAATCCACCTTCCCCAATCCTAATCTTCCCAAACTTCACTTTCCCACCTTCACCTTCATATATGTGTCCGAACAGCAGACCTTCTCGCCCGACGCAACCACCTCTTTCTATCTCCACCATTTCAGGGTTCAGAACAGCCCCCATGCTATCCACGTAAACCCCTCCACCCAGATCGATTTCCGATCCCATCAGCTTCATCCAAACAGCAAACAAGATTGATCCACTTGTCATTTCCACGAAATACTCTCCCACTAGTGTCTTGAATGCTTGCCAAATTGTGTCCATGAAGATTGATTTGCTCCAGATCAGTGCGGTCCCTCCATCTTTCTTCTTTCCGACAAGAATCCATTTTGCGATAGCGCAAGCCACCGCGGCCCATACGCCTGAAATAACCCAAAACAATGGCAGCAGCCAATGAAGTGGGTATTTCAGGGCGGTGTACGCGAAAATCAGCCAGCTTAGAGGGCCGGAGATCACATATGCCAAGAGGAAGTAAGGCAAGAAAGTCTGAAGCAATGGTTGCGCAAAAAGAGACCATGATGTTTGATACCATGTTCTCGCAAGTGTCACTTCTTGGCTTGAATTTGAATTTGAATCCCCTTTCTGTAACATTGCTGCCACTGGACAGCCCGAGAGGTCCACTTTGACGTCTGATTGCTCAATGAACGCCCTCCAGGCCTCTGGGAGTGGCTCATTATTTCTCAAATGCTGGCAAATCTCGTATATCAAGGAGCGGCCATGGTCTATTGAAGCACTCTGGGAGGCTGATTTTGCCCTTATGACATCCACGTCATGGCACCTTAGGAAAGGATTGAATTCGAGCTCCTCTGATTGTTCTTTTGTGAGGTTCTGATTAATGAACACCTCTCCAACATCCACAATTGGGTGCTCAGACTCATTCCACGGTTTTGTGCAGTCAAGGGCAACGTCCTGTGTGGCTGCATCCTGAGGCACAGGCCGGAATTGGAGCTGGAATATGTAGCGAACCCCATCAGGCGAACTCACACGTCTCTGAAAATCATCAGCAAGGAAAAGCAGTGGACGTTTGTCATTGCTGTCCCTTGAAATTGCACCTGTTTCTGGAGGGAGGATTCCTATTGGCTCAACCTTGCCTGAATCTTCGCTGATACTCTCATCAAAAGGCCTCAACTTGAATTTGACATACATCTCCTGTCCATCTTTGAACCTGAAGAGCCTGCAGATGTTCGAGTAATAATGCAGTGTGGAAAAACTATCTGCATTGCGAAGGGACATCCACACTGCATCTCTGATGTGTGGTGCACGCTTTACCTGCTCTTCTCTGGCAGGTAGCCCACATACAAGCCATGTAGCAAAATCAGAAATTGTACGTGCATAAAATGCCTTGCCCGTCTTCAGTGTCAAGTCCAAAAGCGGGGATTGATCTGATTCATTGGAAAATATTCTGATAGCTGCTCCGCGTGCATCAATCCTTGCATCATCATCAGCACTCAAGCTGTTGCTATGCCGGATAATGATAGGGTACGTCTTACCAGATTGGAAGATTTTGTGTTCTGGCAATCCTTTAATGTTGTCATATATCTTTAGTACTCCTTTTCCACTAACTCCAATTCTATGGAAGTATCTTGTTCTGACCTTAAGAGTCGTGGCGGCCAAATTTGCAGCAAGGTTTCCGACAATCTTCTTGTATTTTGCATCCATTTCTTCTATACGGTCATCCAGTTCATGCATTGTGTTTTTTATCATGATGGGAGTTTGAGATCCAATATAAATACCACCTCTTTGAAGCACTGAATTTACTGGAGCAACTGAAAGCGCACCAAGAATCACTTCCTTCTGCATAGTTGCACCAGGGAGGACAATGCTTTGGCTTCCCACTACCGAATTTTCTTGCACCTCAACTTTTCCTCTAGTGAAACCATTGGGGGAATAGAAACCAGAGATAATCCGGCTAAAGTCACCGAGATGGACGCCTGCACCTATTCTTACCAGTTTGGGTTCTAAAACAGGGTTAATGGCCCTAATAGAACAATATTTCCCCACTTTTGCTCCCAGAAGCCTCAAATATATGCAAAAAGCTTCTGTCCCAGACAGAAGTTTTGCAAACCTAAGATGACAAGCAACAATGATTCTGTGACGAAGCCACATTTTCAGGTGTGCTTGTGGCGTTTCATCATTTCGAGAGAGAGAATGGTTTATTAAGCAAGTAAGCAAGCTGAGTATCAATCCATGAGCTGAGTATGCTGTGGCAACTGAAATGGAAAAGCTCAGTGGACTCAAAGATGTACTACTGATGACAATAGCATATGCAGAAATTGTGAGAGGAAGCCAATGGAAAGCTCCAGAGATGCAAAAAAACATGAAGTGACCAAGAGTAGGAGCCCTTTGGCCTAGCAGGATATAGATAAAGTAGAAGATGGCTGCAGAAAGAGAGCTTATGAGCCCAACGCTGTAAATGCCCATCAGATGATGAATGGCCTGATGAGTGTCATCAGTATCTTTTGGCAGTTCCACAACCTGGATACAACAGTGGCAAAATATATATATGGTTACTATTTATTTAGTTACAATTTTATGATTGGCAGAGATGTTCAAAATCCTTACCTTCTGAATGTCGTTAGCCTTGTTGGATCTGGGGACCAATTTCCCCTCTTCGGTGACTTGTAAGGCAGGTACCTCAGTGCCATCTCGTAGAACACTTCCTTTTTGGATCACGGCATACGGACTGACTGAACAATTTTTTCCAATCCTTACAGGACGGAAGCTTAAGATTCCATTTTTCACCTCATGACTTTGTACTAATACTCCCTCGGCGATGACAGTTCCATCTCCAATAGAAACCAGAGCAGGGTCAGTGATGTCAATTGTATCAAGAAGCACTGATGATCCTATCTTGGCTCCAAACATCTGAAACCAGTAGTTGAGTAGCACTGTTCCTCTCAAATGCACAGCCAGTACTTTTGATGACACCTCCTGAGCTTTGTATAGTGCCCACCACTTGATATAATCGAGTGACCAAACAGATGTATGGGGAATCAAGGCGTAGTTTGGTTGTAGAAATGAGCTCCCAAAAAAACCAATGCAGGTGCATGTAGCAAATATGCATAATATCCAAGCAAGAGGTGCAAATGCTAGGGAAATCATGTATGGCATCCAGGGAGTTATTGTCATCAGACTAAAGTTGGAAGACATCAACTTCATGTACATAGAAATAGCTAGATATGCAGGAAGGATCAACAAGAGTGAGACATATATAAGTGCAAGGAATTGCAAGACCATGATACCCAATTGGTGAAAAAAGGAAATTGCTTCAGGAAAGGACACTTCAGTTACCAATTGAGAAGACATGTCCTCAACTTCTGAGTGGGAGATTGAGTTTCCCATATCTTGAGGCTGAGACTTCATCATGAGGTTCTGTGAGAAGTTAGCTAGGTCTTCAATGTTGGTTGCTGTGAAAATATCAACCGCCCCTACCGGTACGCCTAGAAAATCGGAAAGCTTTTGGGCTGCTCTTACCACACCAATTGAATCAATTCCATAAGAAGTGAGGTTTGCTGTAGTAGAAATCTTGCTGCCTGGAATACCCGTCTGCTCAGAGACGAGTTTCTTGAGGAAGTCAACAATTTCTACATAATTCAGTCTCGAACTTGGAGAAGGAATGCTCATCTTCAGTTGGGGCCGTGGCGTGTGCCCCACCTTGCATGTTCCCGTGGTGTTAGACCGCATAAGTGTTCTTTTTGTAATTATTGATTCTGGTACAAGATTCAGTGTCTCATCAGTGAACTGTTTGAGGCACTCAAATCTCTTGATTTTTCCAGATGTTGTTTTGCTGATTGTTCTTGGTTTGATCAACTTGACAGCTGCCAAATTGACGCCATGCTCTTCAGCAACCTTTGCCTTGATTTGCTCCACAAAATCTTTGCTTGCTGGCTTACCATCCCTAATTTCTGCAATCAAAACCAAGCCAACTTGATCAGAAGTATCTCCAACTGATATCCCTTTTGCTGATAAAATCTCCTCAGGAACGCCAATGACAGCACAGCACCCGGGGCGCAGGAGGTCGGATGAGCTCTCAACTGTCTTTTCTACATCAGCTGAGTAAATATTTCTCCCAGCAACAATGATAAGATCCTTGATCCTTCCTGTAATGAACAAATTCCCATCAATTATCCGTCCAAGGTCCCCAGTTCTCATGTATCTTCTACCGAGATGATTCTTGAGTTCATTCCTGAAAGTATTTTCACTGAGTTCGTCTCTCCCCCAGTACCCGATTCCAGCGCTTGCACTACTGATCCATATTTCACCTTCCTTTCCAGGTTCTTTATGCTCGTCACCAGTTTGTGGATCTACAATTCTTATATCCACATCCGGATGATCACTCAGATCTGCATACCCACAACTCACCCGTCCTTGCCAATCCACCAATATAGGCTTCCCTTCTCCATATGCACAGCTGACAAACACACAATTTTCTGCCAATCCATAGCCAGGAGCCATCACAAATTGAGAAAGGCTGTAAGGAGCAGTGAGCTCAATAAACCTTTTCAAAGTTTTCTGCCTAACTGGCTCAGCAGCAACCATAAGGAAAATCATGGAAGAAAGATCATACTTCTTAGAAACTTTATTCTTGTCAAGCTCCAACCTTCGTATCACAAGTTCAAAAGAGAAGTTGGGGCCTGCGCTGTGAGTTGCCTTGTATTTGCTGATGGTCTCAAGCCAGAGGAGAGGGTTTCTAATGAATGACATAGGTGAAAACAAGATGGCAGTTCCACCACTAACCAAAGCTGTGAAAAGCCCGCCAATCAGTCCCATGTCATGGTACTGTGGGAGCCAACTGACAAGTACTGTGTTTGATGTGCTTTTGTATCTCCTCCTCATTAGCTTCACATTATGAATTAGCCCACCATGAGTTATCATAACTCCTTTGGCATCACCAGTCGACCCTGAGGTGAATTGAAGAAAGCATAAGTCATCAGCCTGGGGTACTGCACCACTCGAATCCACATTTACCGTGTGCTTGCCATTGGAATTTTTTATCCAAGAATCTGTGTGCAGCCATGGAAGATTAGGCCAACGAGCAGAGCTACCTCCTTTTCTATTGGTCAAAGGTATCAAATTCTTTACAAAACCTGCACGTACAGCTGAGTGGTAACCCACAGTTGAAAGAATTGCCACTGCATTGCATGATGTAGCTATGGTCTCAATTTTCAAGAGGGCTTGACCCCCTCTTTGAAGTGGATCGGGTGGGAGAACTGGTACGGGCAGTACTCTGGCTCTTAAACACCCGAAGAAGGCATCAATGAATTCAAGACCAGGGACATGAACAAGAAGGACCCTGTCACCAGGCTTAATGGATGGTTTACGGCTTGACAAAAGCTTTTCAGCAATACAACCAGCATTAGCATGAAGCTCTGCGTAGGTCCTTCTGCTTACAACTTCTCCTTCATCATTTGTCCAAGTATATAGAACCTTGTTTTTGATGATATCATGTGTTCCCCAGTGTTTCACATAGCAATCAAGGCTTGAAAGATCTGGAAAAGAAACCCCCTTGGACTCATCTAGGTTCAGAGGCATCTTATCCCAGCACTCAGACTTCATTAAAAACAATCTCTGCAGAAACATTGATCAAGTTAAATGTGAACTGAAGAAAGATAAATCAAATATATATTGCAATCTAATGATCTTTGAAATTTGACATTTTTGAGTACCTTTACGTAGGGAAATCTTGGCAGCGGATCATCACATGCAAAGTGCTTGCGAATCAAAGCCATGGAATAAGATGAGTTTCTCTCTGTAAGCTCAAATGCCATGAGACCACCTACATAGTAAGTGTTCTTCTGACCTTGAACTTCTGTTTCTACTTTATCATAGAATCCATCCTTTATATCTAATATTCAAGATAAAACAAAATTATTAGTTTCTGTAATTCTGGGACGAAAACAAGAATTTGATAAAGACATGCAACTTACCTGGGCTTTCAACATGAGGAAAATATTTGAACTGCCGTTGAAGAACTACTGTTTCAACTTCTCCTCCCATTCTTTTGACTGCATCAACAGCTAGTTGTGTTACTTCCGGTCCCTTGATTTCAGCCGAGTTCCCGTATGACCAAAACAAAAAGATATCAGTATCTGAATAAAATCTCTGCATTGCTACCGGATTTCCAATGGTTTGAGGATCATCCAAGAACTCCCCAAAGTAATAGAATCCAACGGGCATATGTTCAAGCCCTTTAATCTTCATCACTGTCGTGTAATAATCAATGGTTTGCACTTTACTGAACAGTTTCTTTTCAAGCTCGGTGAAATCCATTATGTAATTTTCACCATCTGTAGAGATGAAAAACTCATGTTAAGCAAATATAACAGGCAAAATTCAGAGCAAGATAAAGGACTGTTAAAGTCGGAGTTCAACAGACCTGCTAACGTGACTGATGGTGATCTGTATGTCTTCCCATACTTGAAAGGGAACGCCCCAGATATGATAAGTTTATCGAATTCCATGCTGCTGATATCTCCATTTTGTTTAACATCAAGACTGACACTGCACGCGTGGCGTCTGACTGACACTACTTCGGTGTTGCAGAGGACTTGTAGCGGCAAACCTTCACTGATTTTCTGCCAAAAGCTCGTGTAACCGCCTTTAAAACGTCTGATCTTGCCAGCCATAGATGTTCGGGTGAATTCGTGAATGTACGCATACGGCATGTCTTGAACAAATCCGTATCCGGAAGCAGTATAGCCATATTTTACAGAGTTTGGAACAGAGTTAAATCCACGCCCCTCAAGAAACGCTGGTGTCAAATCGGAAGCAGAGTCACTCACAGCATGTACTCCGATTCGGCCTGTTTTCTTAGCTTTTTCCTGTTGATGGCAAATCGAAATTCAAAATCTTTTTCTGGAATTGAGCTTCAAATAATATAAACTATTTAAACATAGAAACAATAAAAATTACCTGAAGTTCCAAAGTTAGTGTGATTACTGATACATAGTCATCTACTAACTTGATGTCCTGATATTGCCCTGTCTGACTATCAATCAGAGCCAATTTGTGAGTATCCATTTCTTCCAATTCACAACCCATTTCTTTAGCCAAATGGAAAATAGTAGGGGAGCTACTAGCAGCAAGAACTTGACCTCCAAGATCATAAAACTTGCCTGCAACATGAGACATAATAATACTTAGTTTATTCTTGATTATGATGCAAAAACAAACCCAAAATGCAATACACAATACAATAATCTTCCATTTACCTTCAATATCGACTGATTCGCACATTCCACTAACAGTGTGATATTTCTCGAGCACTGTCACGTTATCGTAACCAAGCTTGCATAATGCATAAGCAGCTGATAGTCCACTTGGTCCGCCACCTAAAATTGCAATTCTTGTGTTCACTGGCCAGCATGGATGTAGCTTTGAGAACTGATCTTCGATCGATTTATCGGGCTCCATTTTTGCCGGCACCCTGTCGGGATAGGGACGGGATGGTCATGAAAGTTTTAAAGAAGATTCACATATGCTGACAATACAAAGGAATACCAGAAGAATACGAGATTTAGGTGATCATCAACTGAAGGTTCTCGCTGCATTAAGGTAAGCTATTTGCTTGGATTTATATGGTCTGGCTATGATTTATCAATAATGCAAAACAATAGTACAAACAAACACGAGCATCTTCCGGACTAAAGCCCTTCGTTGAAAACAATGATCCTAATTTAATGATGTTTTGAGTATCAAAATCTTCTTAACTAAGTTATTAACATCCCTGCTAACAACCAGTTTACACAAATTTATTCATGCCTTTCTGTCATCTCTTCTTATGATTCATAACAAAATGCTGTGAAAAAAAAAAAGCACGTTTTTCAACCCCAAACTTTCAAATTTTTATCTAAGCATCTTAAAGAAAATATTGCCTCTCTAAAGAGCAACCCAGCAGCTCTCTTACAATCTAAGCATCTTAAAGAAAAGTTAAGTTAGAAAATATTACCTCTCTCTTATGAGCAGAAACAGATCGAACTTTTATAATGTTGCCTCTACAAAAAGACAGGATCTCTGCAATTCCATTACCACCAAATGTTAGAAATGTAGTTAATTTAACTACACAAGTCGTAATATATTCATGTCCATATAGCACAAGAAATGTAGCTAGTTTAATTACATAAGTTACTTGGTAAATAAATAAATGTAACAAACACAAACCACATGATTTATTGAAGTACAACTAAGCTATTGTTTATTAACTAAATAACCAGAAAGCTGATATGAGCAAAAAGTGGCTCTTTGGTTTTTGCATGCACTGGTTCAAACCTCCAAGTAAAACTGAAAAACACTTCAAATGCCAAATGGCACGAAAAAAAGGAACACTTGCAACGAAAACTCTGCCGATGACCAAATGCTGATCTTGACGTCGAAGTTTTAAACTAGAGATGCCTTTATATTCCAAAGGGTACGTGACAAATTGTTCAAATTATCATGTAATGTCCTAAAAAAAACCACTTTAATCGTCGGTTAATCCGAGAATTTACCTTAAGCCGTGTCTGTTGTTAGGAAATATTCCATTTTTGTGCTTCTTGTGGAGTTTATTTTTTGTGGCAAAACTACGACAGCGGGCAATCAATTATTGGATAATCTAGTTAAAACTTATTTTATTTAAGTGATACTGTGCTTTGAGAGTTAGGGATATTGGGTCTAATCAGTGCGTTATGAACAATAGTAAGAAACTTTGTTTTTGATGGTTAAATGTATTTAGTTTAGTTTATTATTGGTGTGACATATGGGGAAACAATTAGCGGCCTTGGGATGCTGTTGGCCAAAACCATCACTTTGTCTCTTACCTTATAATTAATTAAAATTTTAATCTAGAATATGCCAGGATATCTTGATCATTAATTAACATGTGCATTTTGTTTATTTCCTACATGAACTATATACCTCGATACGTCCTGAAGCTAAAAGTCAGAAAAATATATAGATCGGACAAAATTATTTAAGAGTTGAAAATCAGACAGGGCTTGAAAAGGATCTTTCCAGGCTTTCTAAACATGCCACTTTTTTAATGCATAATAATAATAATAATAATCATGAAATCTTCCTAAGTTGGCAACTCTCTCTCTCTCTCCCTCTGTGTCTCTCTCTCGTTTTGTTCAATGGCACTGTGAGCTAGTTTCCTTGGTTTTAATTCCATTTTTAATATCAAACATCACAGAGATCATATCAGATTAATTAAGAGTCCCTTAATGATGAAAAGGAGTTATCTAGAAATGCAAATTTAAGGCGTGAGTCCCTTCTTTTTAGTAATCTTTGATTTCTCGAGAAGTCTTAAGCCGTTCTATTTTCAGCTTTTAATTTGTTGATGCGATATAACTACAAGCTGCCTATCTGAACATTGGAAAAACAGATTTAGAGGGTGTTTGGCTAAGCTTATAAGCTCTTCCAAACATCTTATAAGATGTTTGAGAGCTTATAAGAT
>JAOWBU010000190.1:0-50000 GCA_026212405.1 Petrea volubilis | reverse complement strand
ATTAAAGTGGACAATATTGATTTGTTAGCTATTAAAATGGACAAATTGACTTTAGACAATACTTCTGAATTTTTTTCGCACACGCACTTAATCTCATTTAGCTACTTCTTTTGATCTATGTCTATACATTTTACAATATAAGTATTCATAATATTTTCGTTAAAACATGTTTGATAACACTATAAATTTCACATTTATTCATTTTGGAATGAAATACATGTTTGGAGTTTTTTTTCTTCAATAAATTTATCTTGAATTGATACGAATTTGGGTTCAGATTAGTAACATTAAATTGTTGAGTATGGTTTATAGATAGACATTCTATGATAAATGGGAAAAAAATGGATACACTCTTTAATTGAACCTTAAATAAATCTTTTCAGATGAAGTGTTTTGATGTTTTTAATAGTATAATGGGTATTGCGTGTTAGATGCAAAATCTGTAGTAGATATGAACAATGATATTTTAAGCGAAAAACTTTACTTTTGTTTAATAACTCAGAGAATATTATAAAAATTCATTTCATTTCCCTTTTTTTTTTGGTTTATAATGCATTTGCTTAAATACATTTAAATGAAAAAATATTAGGTAAAATTGCAAGAAGCACCCTTGTGTTTTGTTTAAAAAGCTAACTCCCCCCTCTCTGATTTGGAAATAGGCAAAACAAAACCATGTTATCTAAAATTTTGTACACGTGCCCTTCCCATTTACAGTGATCAATGCTGTTAAATAACATTTTAAACTTCTTGTTATACCTTTATTGACTTTTGTTTGAATAATTCTCTTCACTTCACTTCACTTTATAGAGGGAGGGATATAATTACTTTGAGAGGAGAAATCGAGGGTTTGAGAAAGAGGATTAGGGTTTCAGATTTTTCAAAATTTTGCTTCATATCAAGAAATTTTTCGTAGAAGATGACAAGAGAGGAGCAAAGAACATTGTTGAAGTGAAGAACACTAGAAACTAGGGCTTGGTTTTCACATGATGAGCCTTTCGACCAACTTCAAAGGATTTATCAGAAGTGAAGTGTAAGATCAGTGATTTCTTCCTTTTTGTCAGTCTAAAAAAGTATAAGGCATGCCTTTTCTTGTTTGTTTGTGCATACATTGGTGGTTGTGTTAGATTACAACGCTCTATGTTGTGTTATTTGTTAACCAGTTGGTCCCCACATGTGTACTGTGTCTATTTAAGTGTTTGTGGTCCTAAGAATCATGCTAATATTGAATGTTTCATTTTTTTTCATTGTTATGTGTACTTAGTTATTTGAAAGATTAAAAGTAACAAAATAGGATTATTGTTGCTGATATGGGTTATTTGTTTAATTATTATGTGCAAATAATGTTGCTTGGTCAATATGTTGGTGTTGATGTGTGGTTATGGGGGGTGATTGAGTGGGTACCCACTATTAGATAAGTTGGTGGGATTAAGGTGTGGTTTTCTAACATTGATAAAGAAAAGTTATTTTATAATGATTTGGCTGATATGTATTACAAAGCAAATGGTAAAGCACTCAATATATTGATTTACTACTTTCTTTCTGGACACACTTTGGATAATGGGATTAGGATACTTAGGGGTGATGAAGGTAGTATTGAGCTAATTAGGGCATACAAGGGTTTAGATATGATTCCTATTTATATAGAAGAAAAAGAGGGCCCTACATTGATAGTTGATACCTAAGAAAATACTTTTGACAATAATCATGAAAAAAAAACCCTTTCCCTCCCTTGTCCTGACATTTGTGTGTCAAATGTTGATGAATGTGTCATTAATATTGATCGTGGGAATGATGATGGGTTGACTAGCATTGGGGGTGAAAATTGTCCTAGGGGTGAGGAGAGTGTTGGTCCCCATGAGGGTGGGATTGATACATTTGAGGGAGAAGGGGATAATGGAGAAGAGAGAGCGTCAAGTCCCAGGGGTTAGGAGAGAGTGGATGGGAGTGAGGACGGGATTGACACATCTGATGGAGAAGGGGACAATGGGGAAGAAAGAGAGACAAGTCCTAGGGGTGAGGAGAGGGTTGATGGGGTTGTAGAATCTGACTGAGGGGATAGTATGGAGTCTGAATGTCCCTCTTGGTTGTTAGAGGTCCCTTAGATGATGACATTTTTGTTGAAAGAGATCATGATCATGAGAGAAATCTATACATGAACTTAAGATCTACGTTGAGAGGGGAAAACAGAAAAAAAAAAAAAAAAAAAAAAGCCAGGGTGAACAAACATAGGAATTTGAACAATAAAGAAGGGAAGTTGAAAAGAGTTGGTATAGTAATGGAGAAAGGGATGAACTTCAGTCACTTAGGGGGTCTGATGATGAAAGGGTGGTTAATCTTAAATACGATGATAGTATTGATATGGGGAGTTTTGAAATAGTAATAGCGTTTAGGTTTCCAAATAGGCAAAAATATAGAGAGGTCTTGAGAGATTGGGCAGTTAGGAAAGGTTAGGGATCTAACTTTGTTGAAAAATGAAAAATATAAAATAACAGCTATTTGTAAGAAATGATGTGATTGGAAACTTCATACATCTTATGTTATGAAAGGGCCCATTTTTGTTGTTAAAACACTTAAAGGCAAACATATTTGCGCTCATACAAGTACAAACAAACAAGCTAATTACAAATAGTTGGGGAATAGTATGAAAAAAAATACTAAGGGATAATCTAAATGATACTCTGATTTCTTTGAAAAACAAGATCAGAAGGAATGTTGAGGTAGATGCAACTTTGTATCAAGTGTATAGGACTAAGAGGTATGCTCATGAGCTAAGTTAAGGGTGACATAAAATTGTAGTACAACAAACTGTATGACTATTGTAAAACTGTTGAGAAACATAATCCCACTAGTACCTTAATTCTTAAGGTAAATAGATCACTAAATCCCCCTGTTCTACAAAGAATGTATTTTTGTTTGAGTGCATTGAGAAAGGGATCCCTAAAGGGTTGTAGGCCTTTATAGGTCTTGATGGATGTTTTTTGAAAGGCATTTACATTGGCCAACTGTTGACTGCTATTGTGAGGGATGGCAATGATAACAAGTATTTAATTGCCATGGCCTATGTTGAAATTGAAAATTTTGACAGTTGGTAATCGTTTTTGTAGAGGCTTTTGAGGGATAATGGTTCACATGATGATAGGGGTTGGGCATTTATTTTTGATAGGCAAAAATGCCTAATTGAGGCAGTTTCACTACTTGCTCCTCAAGTTGAGCACAGATTCTGCCTTATACATATGTACAATAATTTCAAAATGAAATTTAAAGGTACAGAATTGCAAAAATTATTTTGGAAAGAAGCTTCCACTTACAATGTAATAGCACACTTGAGGTATATAAAAGAAATTGAGAGAGTGATGCCCAAAAAAAAAAAAAAAAAAAGGGCCAGTAGACTACCTATGAATGGTTAAGTGAAATTTTATCTCACCATTGGGCAAGAAGTTTCTTTCCACCAATGAGTAAGTGTGATGTCATTGTTAATAACATGAGTGAGTCTTTCAATAATGTTATTTTAAAAGCTAGAGTGTTGCCTATTATTGCAATGTTTGAATGGATAAGAAGAACATGTATGACAAGAATTCAAATAAAAAAGGCTAGAATGGAGAAGTATGATGGAGTGGTGTGTCCCAACATCTGCAAGAAAATTGAGG
Source organism: Petrea volubilis (assembly GCA_026212405.1). Lineage (NCBI taxonomy): Eukaryota > Viridiplantae > Streptophyta > Magnoliopsida > Lamiales > Verbenaceae > Petrea > Petrea volubilis. Next base: position 46,353 of record JAOWBU010000190.1, on the reverse strand, counting down.
ATCGGCGTCTTCTTGGCAGAAATTGTTTTCCAACATGGGCTAGTCAAGATAAGTATGAGGTGATGCATTTTGTGAAAAATCATGCAGTATGCTTGAATGATAGACATTGCAGCTGTGGGATGTTCCAATTGGTTCGTTACCCATGTTGCTATGCTCTAACTTGCATCAATTACCACATATTGAAAGTTGCAGATTATGTCTCACATTGGTTCAAAAAGGACTTGTACTTTAAAGTATAGAAGCATATGATACAACTAGCTCCAGAAATACATGACTTTGAGAAATCAGATTTGGGAGTGGTTGATCCTCCACATGTGAAGATTAGAACATGTAGGCCAATGATATAAGGGAGACAACCAAGGCACCAAGGAGGGGATTAACATACACTTGCTCTTAGTGCTTCATACAAGGGCATAATCACAGAAGTTGTAAGAATTCTATACATTCTAATTCTAAGTTCTACAAAATAAGAATCCTAACTCTCTTTCCCTTTTTTTAAGATTTCTGATATTTGTTAGCTAACTAATGTTTCCTATATGTAGCAACAATCTGCATCAGCTAATCAAGAGGACCAACATGGAAGTTTTGTAGCTGCTAATAACAATGATACTCAAGTAATTCCATAAACAATTGTTTTCTAAGAAATACAGACTTTGTTTATTTAACATATTTTTCTTTGTTTGCAGCATGCTTTCACTTTTGCTCCTAATGCCCAATCTGCACAATTTTCAGCAAAATATAGGCCAAGATAGCCTTTTCAGGTATATTTCCAGCCTTTTCAAACTTTTTTGTTTTTTTTTTTAATTTTGATATGAATTTTAACACATCTCTTTATGTTATTAGATGTCAAGGCAGAAAACTTACACGATGGACTCACAAACTCATGTGCCTCGACCTCATTATCCAGAAAATCAAGTAATTCAAATTCTAACTCACCTCATTGATATTTACAATATGGATTGACTATGTTAGCCTAATGTTACCTTTACTTTGCAGAAATGTTTTGTGCCTCCAAAAGGAAGTGAGCCTCAACCAGATCAACCATTATTAAGTTCCTTTCCAAGAAAAATAAAACAAGTCAATCCAACATCATTATCCCAAAAGAAGGCCAGTAAAAGCCTGAAACTCAGCCTTCAAACAACTTCAAAAGACCAACTGTTTCCTCAAAGCTTAAGGAAATTTCAGCATCTTACAAGCCAAACCACAACTCTATACCAATGAAAAAATGAGGAATATGGAGATGTTTTTTTTTTTTTTTGGCTTACAACCACACTCTTGTTGATGGCCTTTTATAAACAACTTTTGGTCATAGTCATTAGAGATATTCTGGGTTGATACAAATTTATTTGAATTTATTTTTGAACAATGCACAGTTGAACTGACTTGAGTAGATCTAATTTGAAAGTAGCATTTTCATTCAAAAAAAAATGTTCATTTCATTATACATAAGATTGCATTACATTACTTCAATAGGATAACAACAAGAAGAAGAAGTACAATGATAGATAATGCTTTAAGCATTGTTTGAGTATTATCCACATGGTTCAATTTTGTTATTAACTCTTCAGTAATAGACAACAATTCCCCATAATTTTCTTCGGCTTTTGTAGCTCTATTTGACAGCACTTCTTCATTTACTTGTGCTGTTGTTCAGATTGCGTTGAGGTTGAATGTGTACTCATTCCTGAAACACTCATAGGTTCTAACTAAGAAAAATATTTGCATTTGTTAAATAGACAACAACAAAAAAGTTTTTCAATAGTTTCCTTCATAAAGCCAGCAACCCTAATTGCAGCGTGTTTTTCACAGTAGCAATTTGGATTCTCATACCTCAAATCGAGCTCATTTTTATTACAGCGAGAATTTGTATATGTTGACATTTTTTACTACAAAAATAGAAAAAAAAATAAGAATGACAAATTCATACATAAATAACATTCAGATAAATTTTAGAAAAATTAATAAAAAAATGTAATTTAACAAACTCACCTAAAAACAAGCTTCAAAACTTGCAAAAGAGAAGATAACAAGTAGTGTAAATGCCCAATCATTTATATAACAATGGAGGGTAGTTAGGTTATTTGGAGCATTGAATCATAGTCAAAAAGTGATAAACATGAGCCAAATCGCCTAAAACCAGCGTGTAAGGCACACTCTGTCACTTTGGGACAGAATGGGGGGTTTTGTGCAAAGTTTTAGATAATAGGGGTCTTTTTTTGCCCATTTTCATATCTAAGGGGAGGGGGGTTTAGCTTTTCAAACAAAACACAAGGGGATTTTTATGGAATTTTACCAAAATATTATGGCTTAGAATATGATCTGGCGTACCCTCATATGGCAAGACAGGGCAACATTACGAGGCAACCAAATAACACGTCATGCACAAACATTCTAGAAAATATTCTAAGGTAAGGCACTTGAGCCTCGCCGCTGTCGAAGAGGAAGTTATCCTCAAAAGGGTCCTGCAAAAAGGTCGGCAAGTAGCGAAGGAGCTTCGTCTTGGAGACAAAAAAGATACAACTCTGACAAAATTCGAGGACATACCTCGATAAGAATACCCTGATATCTCTCGAATAAGGCATTCGAGGGACTAGTGGTAAATGAGCAAACCCATACGAGCCCCCAGGTCTCTAAGGTTTCCGAAGAGCAAGACCCAATTCAAGGGCTAATAGTCACAAGGTTCCTTAAACATAGTACCCTAAAACGACCACCAACCTTCAAGGAGACCGCCACTGACTCTCGGACAGGCTGGTACATCTGCAACCTCCAACTACTACTAGACACGTTGTAGAGGTCGTGTCAGTTTCATGCGCAATTAATGTTATCTCATGAAGGATATCTATAGCATTTAATGAATAGGATACACACTTAATGCCCAGTTCAATTCCATTTAACGCAAAGTACGACCAACTTATCCAAGGGATGGTCCCTCAAGACAAAAGACACGCGCTGACATGTCCTAATGTACTTCGGTTGTCATCTAGAGGATCAATTTCCATCAAATACATCAAATCATGGTCATTACATATAAATAGGTTCTCTTTGGTCTGTAACACAATTCTAAGCCCTCTCTTGCTATAATGTTCATCCCCACCCTTTCACAAAAAAGTCGAAACACTAACTTAAGTGTCGGAGAGCCTATGTTGGGGCAAAACTGACTAATCTCACATGCATGTGTTCCATTTGTACAGGAGGATCATTAGCAAGGATCTCAAGAAAAAAAGCCTTGATTACGATCGATCATTTCCAGATTGCATCAAAATATTTCAGTTTATGCTTGTAGGTATATTTCTTGTGATAAAAAGGATCATCAGGCTTCTACCAAATCCCGCCTCCTTAGGATGCAATTATTTTTAAAGTTGTAATCAAAAATTGAATATAATACACATTGCATAACAATTGGGATGTGAACGAACCATACGTAAATTATATCACATAATTTAGTGGAACCGCAAAAAAGGAGAAAAGATAAAAATTCTTCAGGGAAGCGAACAACAATCATGCATTCTCGTAGTGAAATGGGTACATTTTTGACCGGGAGTGACCTTTTGCTACATCTGATGCGATCCACATTCTTCGTAGCCACTAACTATTTCTCATATTACCATCAGAAGAAATTTTTCCGAAGAAATCGTATCTTTAGAAGGCGGAATTCTACCACTCATCTTCGACAAAACCATTTGGCCGCTATCACATAAATAAAAATCCATTTTTCAACTCGATGAATTAGGCAAACCATACAGCATCATCTTCGTCTTACATCGTTTCCAACTCATTTGGCATCATGGTCTCGATCATGCTGATCTTTTTCGATAAGCATCCATGAATGTATTGTCTGATGGCTAGCTATTTCTGGAAAAGCAGGCTGAATTCTCAATGCACGAGTTCATTATGGAAAATTAAATACTTACCTCTCTTTAGTGTTCCACTATTCATTCAGCCCGACACACCTTTTTGTTTTACTAATTATAAATCGAAATATTTAGTTATTATCGGCTCAAATCAGACTAGAAGAGAAGTGGACATGAAAATTGATGCCAATAAAATTTAGACATATGCTTAGTTCTTTACTCGGGCTCGCTTCTTAAACAGAGTGAATTTCATCATAGCTATTAGATCCCCTATAGTCTTTGTTGGCTTTGGAGTTCGGGCTCGGAGCAGCCCATATCATTGCTACATTTTTTAATATAATCGAATAGAGTCAGTTCACAAAACTACTCTCTTCTGGAGTAGATTTTTGTAAGATAAAAACGTTATATAACTAATTTCTTTCATATAATTTTGTAATAGTTATACACAACCAATACACCAGTACTGTATGTAACTCCTGAACACACTAGTTACACATTTGTACAAAATACAATACAAGAAAGTAGTAAAGAGAATATAACCTAACAACATCCATATACAGAGCTGCGGTCAAGAGCTGCTGGATGCTCCCAGCACGGAGCTGAAAAATGCTAGCATGCTGTTGTAAACATCTTCCTTCGCTCTTACGCTCAAAAGGAAATCTATATGACCATAGTTTTCAAGATAAAGCAAATCTGGCTTTGACGGCAACTCTTTGAGAGTATGCTGCACATCAGCAACATCTGCTAATGCGTCATTGCCCCCATAACCCATCCATATTGGCAACGAACTGGGAATATTGCTGAGATCAAATACCGGTGGCTTTATTTGGCTGTAATACCTCAGATTTTTCCATATTCCATAGTCATACATTGCAAAAGTACCTTTTCGGATCACTGACAAATTGGAACAGAAAGGTTTAGAAATCAGTATCAGAATATATAAACACGAACAGATGACAAATATGGCATGTGAACTCATTTGCAATTGGTTTGGAGAAAATATAATGACAAAACACAGAGCAGAAAGAGCATACTCTGGAATAGGTGATGCAAGTTCTTGGAGGATGTTGGATGAGGCTCAAATTCAAGATAGGAATCAATTCGAGAGCTATTGAAGCAGCAATTCTTCCCTGCAAGACATTGTTATTTCACGACTCATATTTGTGTTAGAGCAATGTCTGTCATGAAATGACAAAAAATATGGTCTTACATTTGTCTCAGCTTTTGATGAACTAAACTACAGCTTATATATTAGGGATAATTACATTTACTACCCCTTGGAAGATTAGAAACTACAGTTGGTCCCCCAAAAATTTTCAATATTACAACCACATTCCCTAAGGAATTTGAAAATTACCAAAACACCCCTCGTCAGCCGGTTCCCGGTCATTTTTTAAAAAAGTTCCGGTTTTACCCCTACTTTATTAATTATTAAAATTAAATTTAAAAAAACCTAAAAATATGTTAAGGAATAATTACATCTACTACCCCTCAAAAGATTGAAAACTACAATTGGTCCCCAAAAATTTTCAATATTACAACCACATTCCCTAAGGAATTTGAAAATTACCAAAACCCCCCTAGTCAGTCGGGGGTTTAATTTGATATCTCACTTTCCTAAAATAGATGAAATTCATGCTAGCAAAATACACGGCAAGTAAAATAAGATCCCATAACAAAAAAAAAAAAGTAAAATTATTAAGATTCAAAGATACAAGTTTATAAACAATGCCGTCATGCTCAATTTCACCATGTGCGAGGTTTGTTGGAATTGAGCTTCTTGGTGCAATGTTTGTGGGCATTGAACTTGTTGTTTATTGCTCAAATTGCCTATTTCGACCTTGCATGTATTCATTCTCTTCTTTGATTGAGTAAGGAAGACACTAATATGAGAACCCGTTTATTGAGCACCAACAAAACAATTGCTGGCATTTCTTGGCATCTCCGCAACCTTGATAGTTGTTTTTCAACCACAATTTGATTGCTTGTAATTTTTTTTCATATACTTTAAACCCAAAACACTAGAGGAACCACTAGAAGAAGTCATTTCACATATGTAGTAAAGATATGGTGAAAAAATGCAATCTAGCAACACATATATAAAGAGAAGTGAGCAACAATCAAAATGAAGAAAGAGCAATAATTATTTTCAAATGCCAATGGCTAGTCTTTCTAAGTCCAGAAAATTTGAACCAAAAATTACAATTACCCCCCTCATTAAAATTAATATTACAAAAACACCCTATATATATAATTTAATTACAAAGGGTAAATTTGGATTTTCATTCATATTTTGGCTGACGTCATCCAAAAATGACCGGGAACCGGCTGATGAGGGAGGTTTTGGTAATTTTCAAATTTCTTAGGGAATGTGGTTGTAATATTGAAAATTTTTGGGGGATCAACTGTAGTTTCCAATCTTTCGAGGGGTAGTAGATGTAATTATCCCTATATATTAATATAGTATAGCAAATATATGTGTGTGTATATATATATATACACACACACAAGTGATGTGCATCAGAAAGCAATGATCAGTATCTAGCATTAATACTTTCTTGTGGATGCATAATAGTGAACTATTAGGATGAATCATGAGACTCATGACATACAACGCTCCAACCTTACCACCTCACAACACCCACCCCACACACACCCTGCCCCACCGTGCTTGTGTCAGTTGAAAGTTTTGCACGAACCCGTAAAAGTAAATATTTTTCAAGAACTAACCTTAGTCACATTAAGCTACCAAACTGCATGATATTTGCTAAAAGATAGTTCTCATGCTAACACCAGACTTGGGGAAAAGCTGAAATAGCTGTATCTTCAAAAAATGAGGATTGTCTGTTGTAGACCTACAACTCCAAACCAAATAATGTGGCTAGAGAAAAATTGTTGAAAAGAAATTGAAAGGCCGTGGTTATATGGTAAAATCCCTTTTACCCCTGAGACTATGCTCCAATCCCTAGAGTCTCCATGATTGTTCAATTGCATCACTTTTAAACCTCTTCACGATTTCAATATAAACAAACTAATCATGGTAACAAATATAATTGGACTGGCTCATGAGAAATTACACCAGGCTTTTGTTCACACTTAAATACCATCAATTGGGATCATCGTTCTTTCCCCACATTTAAAATGGTAAGCCCTTTTGTGACAGAAATCCCCCACCAAACTGACTTGGTTGCCTGACCCACCATCCATATACTCTCTCTCCCGAAAACGCAGCATCATGTAACACTCTCAATCACGCCTTCATTTCCATTTTCAACCATGCCAAATCAACAAACAGTACCAGCAACAAACTTTCGCCAACCTCAAATATTTGAAAAAACTAACTGAGCCGTGATGTGCTCGTTGACCACGAACAAACCTCATCATGATTTTTTATGAAGCTCGGATAAACTTTTTTAATCACCAAAGTCTTCTTTGTAATCCCTCCGGAGTTTGGGCTAGGGAAAACAAGAGAAATATTAAACTTAAAAAAAAAAAGAAATTCTCAACTAAAGTAGCCTTGTTCTTTAAATTTTCCAACTCATAAAATTATTAAAAATCTATTACTTTTTTGGTGTACTTAAAGCAAATTTCAAGGCTTGCTTTTATAATATAGGAAAAAATTGGGAGAAGAAATAGTTTTTAATCAATGTGGGACAAGCCAAAAACAAAATGAAAACTCTAATTTTTCCATATAAAATGCAGCCAAACAGCAATTAGAGGCACAAGAGAGACCCCGACCCTTTTTCTTTTCTTTCTTTTTTCGCTTTCTCTAGGCATGCACAGCCGGCGCCTGTCCTAGTCATCAGCTATGCTGCCGTTTCCTTGCTGGCGCATGCCGCAACGTTGTACACGTATTTTTTAATTTTACTTTTTACTAGAATGAAATATCACTTATGTCCACAACTTTGGTCCAATACATATCCATCTCATTCTATAATTGTAATCTCAATTCCCGTGATTAAAAATAAATCATTACTTATAGCATATTATTGTCTAAAACAAAAATCTGACATGGCACACAGCAAGATTGGATGACCTTTCGACCGAGGGTTGGCGCCATGTGGGCCCCAGCAAGGAAGAAAGTCTATACCAGCTAATTGGACAAGCACGTGTAATATGCGCCTGCTGCTGGAAAATGCAGCTAGCCTGCCGTATCTCACACGCGCCTAGACACTTGTCCTCTACCTATTGGGGCCTGAGCTGCTATCCCATGCCCATTTTGAGTGGTGCGTTCTTTTAAGGCAGCATGTTTTGATTTGATTGGAACTATACTAGGGGCTATTTGGGACATCATTTTCAAGGAAAAATCAATTTGTTTTTTTTTTTTGACTTGTCCCATATCGAATAAAAGTTGTTCTTCTCCTCCTTTTTTCCTGTAAAAGGGAGCCTTGAAATTGGTTCAAATACACAATGTAATAATTCTTTAATAATTTCATGAGTTGGAAAATTTTAAAAACAAAATAACTTTAGATCATTGAAAATTTCTCAAATCCTATGTCCCCTAGTATTTGGATGACAATAGTTGTCAAGTGAATAGTTGTTCAATTGCATCACTTTATACCTTTTCATGATTTCAATATGAACAAACTAATCATGGTGTTAACAAATATAAGTGGACTAGCCCATGAGAAATTACACCAGGCTTGCCTTCACACTTTTTTTTTTGGTGAAAACTTGCCTTCACACTTAAAAACCAGCAATCAAGATCATCATTCTTTGGCCCACACATTCAAAACGGTAAACCCCTTAGTTACAGAAATCCCCCACCAGACTGATTTGTTTACCTGACTCACCATCGGTATACTATCTCTCCAGAAAACCTAGCACTATGTAAAACTTTAGTTCAATCCCATCCGCACTTCCATTTTCAACCATTCCTACCCTACAAAGAGTACTAGCACTTGACTTTCCCGCTACAAATGTAAGAAAGGTCCAGATAACCTACAATTACATCCGATGTCCCCCAGTTTTTAGATAACAATCGTTGTCAAGTGAATAGTTGTTTTATATTGCAAATGACGGTGAACCAATATAACTAGCTACCAGAAAGTGTATCTTCAGATGAAATATCACTAGTCCTTCAGAAAGAAAATATCCCCAAGGACTGAAACATAGATAGAAGAAATATTAGTAAGAACTGAGTACCTGTAATTGAAGTAAGCATGTCAGCACAGTCCAAGTGTCCATCACACATCATATCCATGATGCGAGTGCCCAATTCACTGAAAGTATGGGATAAAATAACCAGAAGCTTAGGTAAGAGCTGAACCATAGGTAATGGATTGATATAAGATAAAAGTAATATGATACCTTTTGAAATTGAGTTCATGAATGCCCACTGCTAGAATCACCTAGAATAAAATCATTGTTTTCAGTATGACTAGTAACATTTCCAAATAGGTTACCCTGAAAGCACCAAACAGACCTCATCAAGATGCATTTTAACTAATCTCAGAACAAACCGAGCAGTGATATGTTCCAAGTATGATATGGGACAAAGAAGAGCAGCAGCTTCAACCATTTTTGCTATATCTGGCTGGGTCAAGGCAGCCAGAGATATGATTGTTCCCTACAAAGGCACAAATGAAGCACACATAAGAATTCAACAACACATCCCATACACTATTAGTGTATTCCTGAAAATTTTGACATGTCATGAGATTGAAGACCTGTGAATGTCCAACAACAAAAACTTTGGAATTTGTAATTGAGTTAATGTAACGAATCATTTCTCCCAGATCATGAAGAGCCAACTCTTGCCAGCTCCAATCCCAGAATTCCTGAAACAAAGAGAAAGTAAAGGAAATCAAATCAATGGAAAACACTAAGAAACACATTATTGACAAAAAGTTCAGATATACTTTTCCATTTTGATCATAAGGAGGTCCAATAGAAGGAAGCGGCAGAGATAACAATTCTGATTGTGTAAAGAATCAATACGCATGCAATTGAACAATATCCATGGATGATACTTTCCTATTAAATGATCAAAGTCCAATGAACATAATAGATAACAGTTTCCAGGGTTTAAGAGGTAATGAAATCATTACAGATGTCATATATCACACATTGAACAAATTCAGATGAGCTTTGCACTCTTCAACACCAATTTCCATAAAAAGTTCAAACAATACTTGAGAGCAAGAAATTGTGAAACATGTTCTTCTTTTTCATGTCATAGATTGTCCACTTGAGCAGTGAAGCCAATTCACTTCGAAACAATTAGGAGGAAAATACATAGTAAAATTTCAAGAGACCCAAAACAATGACATATCACTAGCGGTTTTTTTTGTTTCCTTAGTTTAAGATTGTCTAAATATTAGGGTATCAGGCCTAACTCAACCCCAAAAGCTAGTTCATGAGGTGAAGGTCGCCCAAGCCATTGTTAATCAAACCACATTTTCGTATTTAGTCGATGTGGGATAGTTAACAACGATTATCAATGAAAGCCAAAAGACAGAGACAGCAGTAATATCGCATCTTAACAAGGATAATCCAGGCCTCAATAGAGGACCACAACCAACTAACCAAATTTTGTCCATACCATATTTTGATTGTGTTGACAACATAAAAAATGAAAGGAATAAGGATTCACCTCATCTCTCTCTGACAGAGACACATGCCCATGACTCCAATATGTCCCACGCACATTACCGACCCAGACATCAAAACCGTGGCTGGCAAGGATGAAGCCCAATGATTGATCTGGGGAATCCATGAACCATGCATCACCTGCCTGTTTTAATATTAGATGTGAAAATAGAGAATACAAAAGAAAAGATGGAATATAAAATTCATTTATTGCTCAAAACTTAATCAATGATAAAATACAAATTACTAACTTTCCTTAATAAGGGTAAAAACACCACTGCCAGAGTAGCATGTTTGGCACCTAATATAAAAAGCGAACATTGTATGTGCATCATCTCATTTTTGCTAGACTATAACAAATAATCCTAGGTTTACTTCCACGCTACAGTTTAAATTCCAGGTAAAATTAGAAAAAATATTTTACAAACATAAAACTGAAAAATGTGGTGTGACTTGATGGTCAGAACATACAAATCTTAGTGGTTCTGTACATGTAGTTCTAAAAGAGGTCTTTCTGATTATGGGAAAGAAATAATTCCTTTTGTTTTTATTTTGTTGTACGATTGCTACAAATTTATCATCCTTTTCCTGATTCTTTACTCAAATGCTTGTGTGTGATTGAATAATTATCCAACTCAGGAAACTACTAACAGAAGAGCAAAATCATGTGGGAGCATATTGAAGTTCAAGAAGTTTTGATGGAGATTTACTGAACTCCATTTCTTCGATTAATATATGATCCAGAAACAAAAAGTGTGGAGCAGTCTGCTGACTCTGTTTTGTGTTGAAAATACCATCACATCCTCTTTTCTTGACAACCTTCATTGTAATAGTACCCCGAAGCTTCTTGCAATCTTAAAAGTATATAATGGGAAACAGGAATAGCTAAAAAACAAGAACATCTGCGCAAACAATCTCTATGTATCTGCATGTTATATCCTTACTAAATTAAAATTTTAAGCCATGAAAAATGAGTACCATTAAAAGTCCATGAATCAGCAGAACTGGAAAGCCCCTTTGTCGGACTGTTAGAGAAGAAGATGAAACTCGTTGAAGTCCCAACACGTATCCATCTCTGGTTTCAGTCTACAAAATTTTGTCAAAGGCATCACTTTTATCAGCTAATAGTTTCAACAAAGACAAGGTCTGTGAAGAAACTAAACACAAGATCATCCACTTGGAATAGTATAGCTTAGGCAGATAGATACCGATATCATAAGCACAAAATCGGGGTATTCATCATGGATTAGAAAACTTCTTTCTAATATCACAAATTTCTCAAAAAATTATATAATGTTATGATAAAGGCAATAAACGGCATTGGCAATTGAACTTTGACATTGAACTGAATAAAATACTTGAACGGAGGAAAATTTACAGTGTGCTCGGAGCAAGGGAACCCAGAAGGTTCAACGACGTGAGCACAAAGACCGGCTGTAGGCGATTTGCGCCGGATGTTCGCAGCGGCGATGACGTCTTCCGTGGAATTGACGACGGTAGATAAGAGGACAGAAACAAACAGAGCAATCGCCGTCGCCGACACCCCCAAGAAACCCATCAGTTGGTGTCTTCCGATGAGATGAGGGTGGGAAGTGATCTCCACCAACGACCCAGCGGCAACGGCGAGTTGGATACAAACGCAAGAGTGCGGAGTTCGAGAAATATTTCTACAGTTGGGCCATTACCTTTGTGATAGCGTGGGCCCAATTGTTCATGGATCTGGTCCAGTGAAAATCGGTAGGCCGAATGACCTTGCATCCAATATGTTAGGGGTGGCAATTTCTGATCCAACACGGAAAATCAACACGAATTCAATACGAAAATAGCGGGTTAAGGTTGAGAGTTCATAGATTGGGTTGAAAATGGGTTGAACTCGAAAGCAACCTGAAAAATATGGATTGGGTTCGTGGGTTACCCAAACAATCTAAATCCTTTTATGCGTTAATCGGCAATCCGACCCAAATCATTTTGTTTAATTTTTTTCCCCTTTTCCTCTTGTTTAGAGAAAAATATATTATATATAAATTATAAATCATAATATTTTGATGGGTTATGATTAATAATTAATAATATAATATAGGAAAATTATGAAAAAGAGAATATGGAAAAAAAATTTCAATTATTAAACACACAAAAACTTTAGATATTTAGAGACATGAGATAGTTAAATTTTTTAAATAAGTGAAAAGTTAATTTAAATAAAAAATTATAATTATGTTAGTTATCATTTTATTCTTGCCTCAAAAAACGTATATCTTCTTCCTTTAATTGTTTCTTTGCATTAGTTGAAGTTTTATATTGATTTATTTTAATATTGAATGAAACTTTTTTATCAAATATTTTTACAGTATATCATAAATAAAATTTAAATAAACTATAGTAGGAAAGTCATTAATTTATAATGTAAATTCCAAATATGTATTTTGTATGTAACCAACCATCACTACAAGAATGTATACCTGTTGCCGACGAATCAATCATAAATTTAGTTTTCTATGCTAGATTTCATTTATAACAAATTCATTAGTAAATATTTTGTTACTAATTGTTTATTTAGATTTGTTTACATTGAATTTTATCATTAATCATCACATGATGTGATGATACACTAAAAGTTTGATAAAATATAAAAATCTTTCTGTCACAAAATTTTCGATAGACTTAGTGAAGGTGTGCTTTTTTATAGTGCATACAAAATAAATATATATATATAATATAGTTAGCCAAATGAAAAATTAGGGGGGAAAAAATTAACTTTTAACTAGTAAATTAAAATTGCTTTAATTTTTTTTTCATTATAAAAGTTGTAATTTTTATTTGAAATAGGTCAATCCGGGTTGACATAAACACAGCCAAATTGGGTTAGGGTTAAGATCTCATGGGTTTGACAGATTATAATTTGGGTTAGAGTTGCGAGATTTTACATTATACCCCGACCTCAATCCAACCCGAACCCACCCAACCCACTCGAATTGCCATCCCTACAACATGTTGAGTAAGTTTTCCCAAGGGTGTTGAACTCTATATGTAGTGATCGATTTTCCAATGAGATTGGAATTTTTCTTTTTATTTTTTTTACCAGTATATACACTTAATATGTATACAAAATAAAATAATATGAGATATATTTAATAATATATTTAAATTTTGATAATGAAAATTATAAGTGTTTAAAACTTTATACATGTATATATAAAATATTTTAGTTATTTTAATATATTTTATTATATTTATACAAAAACATAATTGAAAATAAATTAAGAAAAGAAAGTCAACAAAAGGTTGATAGATGAGAGATGCAAGAAACTCAGAAAAAAAATATGTTGATAGAGGAAAGATTTGTGAGGAACTACAAAGAGAAATTAAAAGATATTAATTAATTAGTGGGAAGAAGAGAGACGAGCGAGAACAGAAATAAGAGAGATGATAGATACGAGACACGAAAAAGATGCCAAAAAGACGCAAACAAGACCAAAGTGGAAATAATTTTAAATTATTGTTGTTTACATTTTAGTAATATCTTTAATAGTGACAATTTTGTGAGAAAAAGAAAAATTGTACACTACAATTTTTCACATAATTTCTTTTTATTACTAAATCATCACTATAAAAACGTTACCAATTATTAATAATAACAATTTAAAATCAAATTGTATTTATTTTTTATTGCTAGACCGTCAATGTAAAACATTGCCGATTATAACAATTTAACCAAAACTATATATTTTTTTAATATTGTAAAAAATCATCTTTTCGAGAAAGTACATATTTTTGCCGCAATACACTTGATCTGTTGTTAAGTTTCTTTGTTTTTGACTTGTTGTAGCGGCTGTTAAATCTAGATAAAAAAAATCATCAAAAAAAAATATCTAGATAAAAATAAATACTTATTTCTTTTATATATATTGTTATGGTGTGTAAAGTGCCAAAAAGTTCAACATCAACGTACTCTAATCAATCAAATCAGACTTTATAGAAAATAAGTTAGGGAAATTCTAGCCCAGACTCGGCTAGATCGAACCAGTGTTAATCATGTGGCGAGTGTTTTACACTTGTTCTATGAATGGTCGATAATTTAGGGAGAGTGACCAATCACTTAGCAAGTGTAATACACTTGCAATATGATTTGTTGGATTCGGCCAAACTAGGTTCGGATTAGAATTTTCGAATAAGTTAAACCATTTTCTTTTTTTTTTTGGATAAATAAATAAGTTAGACCAATAAAGTTGCGAATAAACATGACAAATAATATTTTTGTCATGGACAAAATAAAAGTTCATTTTCTTTTAATGTGTTGACAAAATTAGCTTTATTTAATCTTTTATTTTTTTTAAATCATGATATAGCATCTTCGATTTTTATAATATATTATCATGTATTCAAGTATAACATACGAAATAATTAAATAAGAATAACATTATAAACTTATATTTATTCACCGTAGGCACGCCTTTATTCTAAATTTATAAGTAGCACAAATGTTTCCGTTTCCCATAGTACAATTTCACATTTCCATATTAATTAATTGCCATATTTAGCTTTGTAATCCGAGAAAAGATCATTAACGGACTTGCCAAGCAACTCCTGGAAGAAACCGTCACTGTAACCGCCTCGCATCTTCTTGTTGAGTTCAGCCACAAAAGTCCCACTCCTGAGGTCATTGCAGTAATCAAGAAATCTAGCAGTGACATCGTAGCCTTGGTCCCATCGGTCGCCCTGCCCCGGCTTCGCCCAGTAGTCCGGCACAAAACCTGCTTTCAACCTCACGAAATCAGCTATGCCTTCGATAAGACCGCCCGGTGCTTGCCCGTTGCCATTCCACTGCCACACGTGCGCCATTTCATGGTATAGAACGCCGGTGATCGCGCCTTTGATGTCGCCCTGGAAATCATCAACGTACCTGTTTTTCATGGAGCTTTTGTCAGATTGTTGATTTATAGCCGACGTGTAGTTGAAGAGAAACTTAGCTTGTCACGAAAATAATTTTCTCATAAAATTAGTGGTGACAAAGTTTATGTTTCAATTAGTGCCACGGATAATTAGAAATACTTTTACTCTCCGTTTGGTTCTAGGATTTTGGTAAGGAAAATAGGATGGAAATTTTTTTATTTGCTTTAAATAATAGTACTCTATGCTTTCATTTTTGATCGTTTTTCTTTTTTAACACTAAATTGTTTGTAATTGAAAATAATGACAAATTAAAATTTCAAATTTTATAATATCTTTTAAACTATTTAGTGGCAAATTAAAAATTATTATCCAATAAATATCATTGATGATAAAATGAAAATTATAATTGCTTTATATATATATGTATATATATATATCATTTATGATAATTTAACATCGTAATTTATTCTTGTGTTTGGGTAAGCAAAAAGTGGAGAGATCGATTTATTCTTTATTACTAACACTATATTTTTTAGTATACGCATATATATTGAAGGAGAAGAACAACAACTATCAATATTGATGAATTCCTTTTTTATTTTTTTTGTTTTTAAAGGTAAATCTTCTTTTGTCTAAATATAATTAAAAAAAAATCATTTCAAAATATTATAAATTGAGATATATATTTTCTCCCGTTATTAATTATATATGTTGATATATAACGTGGTCATAATTTGATTCCCTAACTAATTGAGGTGGCACGCGCTCGAGCAACTGTGATATGAATATGAGGTGGATGAAACATATCCTTAATCAAACATGAAACGTTTTTTAAATTTTAAAACGCTTATATTTTTGTCTCCAATACAAAATAAACATATTTCTGTCTCTACATATCCTTAATCAAACACATAACTGAAATATATTTTTTAAAACACTTATCCCAAACTCCTCAAATTAAAATATAACCAAACATTCCCTATGATTCGGAATTTCTTAATTATGAAATGGAAATAATTAAGATAATATATAGTATTCATTTAAGGATGGAAAGAGTAAAACGTTTACACGTACTAGCAGTCAGAGGCATTCGATGCGTGTGTAAAATAAAAATAAAACAAATATAATTTAATTATTAATTTAAATATTAAATATAAAATATGAAATGTTTATTAAATTTTCGACATGAATATATATTTCTTAATTATTTATGATGTATTTTATTAAACATGTTGTAGAAAAATAATTTAAAATAAAAAAAAATAATATGATAAAAATTAAATAAGGAAGTTAAAGTTAAAAAAGATAAAAAGTTGATCGAGGAAAGATAAGAAACTAAAAAGAGAAGATATATCGAGAGATACCAAAGACAGATGAAGGGTTAGACTTGCTAAATACTTTATAAATACTTAGTATATATATATATATATATATATATATATACCTGGCACCAACATGGATTTCATTATTGCTAGCATATGCAACTCCATTGTAGTCGTCAACGAACAAGCTAACTCTGTCAACATCTTTCCTATCCGCCGGATTGTCTTGCAGGAAGATCCCCCATATGAAATTCGTGGCGGCGTTCATCGTCTCCTCGGCGTATTGGGCGCCAACGTCAGTGTCGAATCTTACACTCCCGGCGGTGTTAGTAACAGTGTATTCCACGGCGGAGCCGCCCTGGAACGCCGATAGTACGGCCAAAGAAATGAGCGTAATTAACGCTAAGTTCGCCATTTATATATGGATTATGAATTGCTAAAGAAGAAATTCTAATTTTTTTTTTCTCTTTTGCTTGTTAATGCGGGACTTGCATCTGCTCATTTTGTAGACCTATGGGGTTGATGTTATCATGTTAGTCTTGTTGATTGACTCAATCAACGTTAGATAGTACAAGGAAAATTCATCACCCAAGAATTTATGGAAGCTGGGAAAACAGGTGTCTCGGTTGACAATTTCCTGGAAAAGACCCTGTTGAATGGTCTGATTTGGTAAGTATTATACAATTATATTATGTTGGCGGTCATTTTTTTTTTAAAAAAATATAGACCCTAATAATATGACAAATATAATTCACATATCATGTAAATAATATTGATTTAACCAAACAAGCTTGAGTTAAAAGTTTCCCAATTTGTTACCACTTGGGCCATTTATTGTGTTGTAGGGAAAATCCATGACCTCTGTATGGCGTTCGAGTATACTCGGGATCCATATCCCAATAAAGGCATGTGGAGCACCTTTTATACACTGGTGTCAAGAATGTCTTCTCGGATCCAACCAAGCTAGAAATGGATACGTAGAGCATACCTAAGACCATCCTGATTATACCTCAGGATCCCTGCTCGAAAGTGGTCCCCTACCTTTCCTCGAAGTAGTCCATCAATAATGGTTTCTATGACACACCTTGCACCCCGGGTGTATCCAATACCTTTTGTCAGAGAACGTGCCATCTCAGCTCTAGTCCCGCGAATGCCTCACTCCTACTATAACTAGAGGCAAAGACACTGTTCATGGGTAGAATTTCCTTCCTTGTACTTACATTCTCTTTCACTTTCCTCTTGATCTTTTGTTCGATATATTCTGGCTTAAGTCTCAAAGGATTTTCGCCTAATACACTTTCTACTACGCTCACGTTTGCTGCCTCGTAGCAGATCGAGTACCCAAAACCAGTATCTTCCACATCATTTCTCTAAATTTCACAAGAATAACACCTCGGTGGCATCCAACTTGAGGGATAAGACACCATCATAGTGAATATTTTGTCTCCTATAAAGTGATCATATCGTCAAATAAAATTAAACCCATATTTTTTGTTAATTTTTGATATTCATGAAATACTATTAATTCATTTCGATAATAAAAATATAACAAAATAAAAAGAATGCTGAATTGGATGCATTTGATAATATTAATTTTTATAGTTTTTAAAAGTAAATCCACTTATTTATAGTACATTGGTAGTCTCGGAGGGGCAAGAATGAACATTTTCAAAATTTCTAATACAATTTTTTTCATCCTTTTTTCTTTATATAAGAAAATGCTAATATTTTAAGCCCCTTTATTTAGTGTGATGACTGCACGGAGCAACTTTTCTGGTTTGCCTAACTAAGCCTGCAGTCCGGGATGAATCTCCCGCACTCAAGAGGCAGACAGAATTGCATTTAAATGAGATGATACATCGCAGATTCTCTAACTTTAAAATCATATTTTTGTATATGCATAACATCTTTAATTTTAAATGTGCTTCTATTTGTCTTCTGCTATATTCTCTAATCCAATATATATATAAAAGTGTTATACATTTATTTTAAATATTTTGTGTTTTTATATGTAATTGAAAAAAAATGTAGAGTACCGTATGTTCTTTCTTCATCCTACAACACTAACGCTAAATGAAATCTTGATCATTCTCTTCTTCTCATAATTATATGCTGTTTATAGTTGCTTTTCTTTTAAAGACCGTACACGTTTTCAATTTGCAGCAAAAAAGGGAAAAAAAAAAGGGAGAGAGAAAACTAGAAACCGTTCGCATTGCACTGAAAAAGATATCAATACCGGGTCATCGGTTAGGTTAGAGAAAACAAAAAACCGATCAAATTAATGAGTAATGACCCAGGAGACTAAGAAATGGAACATTTGCGATTTCTATTAATAACAATAATTATAATGCCCTTCTATTAGTTTATATTTTTTGATCAATCTTACTATTGATATTTAATTGTATAGAAAAATTAATATATTGGAATATATTATACACAAGTATGTGTATGAATCTGGTTTTGAGACCACAGATCTTTGGTGGGGGAGGGGAAGAGCCAGGCAACGGTGACGACGGTTGAAGAATGATACTCGGTTGGGGAGACAACGGAGTGGCTGTGGCGATGGATATGGTGGCGGACGATGTCGGAACCCACGGCGTCGGTGGAGCTATGGGAGGTGGGGTTTAGTAAATGATTTTCCTGCTCATTGGTCAGCGCGTTTGGGGTAGGAGTTGCGTTTAATGATCACAAGCTATTGTCGAGCTTGAACCTTGCATGGTTTCGAGTTTTTCTTCGCTGAAATTGAAAGATGAAAAGGACGAATTTACATTGAATGGGCGGATCACTCATTCTGGACGGCGATGAAAATTTGGAGGAGAAAGAAACCCCTTAACGCCAGGTTGGGAAGAGCGGTGGTAGTTAGGACTTAGGATTTGCAGGACTCGAGTTTGGGACGATGATGAGGTTGGATAAAATTAATAGTAAGGTTATTTTAGGTATTTCATAATAAAATGTATCAAGAGTTTGATAGAGGGGCTGTGTGCATGATTTTCAGAATCATAAAGAGGAGGGGGGGGGGGGGGGGTTGTTTGTTCCACATGGATTTTTGTGCTGTTTTACATTATCAGGGGTTATTTGCATTTAACACCTAATACTAATGATAATGGCACACCAATTGCGTGCCTATAATAAAAAATATAATTTAATTACATATAAATTTTTGATAGTATTTATATTATCAAAATATTTTTTATTATTTTTAATAAATTTATAAAATTAGTGATAAATAAAAGTAAAATAATTTAAAACAAAACAAAATAAGAAAACAATTATAAAATAATTATAAAATAATATTAAATAGTATTAAGAAATGAAAGAGGAGAGAGAGAGAGACAGAGAGAGCGAAGACAGAAGGGGAAGAGAAAAAATGAAGAGAAATAATAAAACATTGGAAAAAGAGATTAGAGAGAATTTTTTTTTTTTAAAAAAAGATTAAAAAATTTGTTAGATCAAAAATAATTATTAAAAAATATCCTCTTTATATAATCATATAGATAATATAAATAGTATAGATATAGTCTACGTTGGCTTGAGTCATTGCATGACTCTTGGTGTGGCTCGTAGCCACGTAGCCGACTTGAAAAAAGCTATCTACACCATGTACTGTTTTTGTACAACACCATAACAAAGTCCACAGATTTGCCTAGTCAAGCACGCTAATTAAAGACACCATCTTCAAAGTTTCCAATTTCTTTTTTTAATAGTCCTTCATATTCTTTTAATCTCACGTCATGGCCCACTTAGATAAACCGAGGCTTGCATGTAAGCACGAAATGCGGAACTATTTAGAAATAACAAACCCACTTTGACTAATATCAAAATGTAGTGTGATTGATAATATTTTATAATTCTCATTTTATGAGCTAAATTTTATAACGAAATTAGGTTCAAACTCTTAATATTTTTATATGATATCAATGCAACTTAGATCTATATTATTATTGGACCTATCACTATATTATTTTTATGCTTTCGATTTTTTTATTTTATGTTTGGGCTTGAGCATGAGAACTACGTGTTAACTATCCTACAAATACAAAGATTTCGTTTTATTAATAAAGAATTTAAAAAATCCTCTTCTTATGAGTTAGTTTTGGAATTGAGTTAAACTAAAAGCCTTAATAATTTTACAAATACATAGGGCAATAGAAGTTATAATATGAAAATTATTTTGGATTAAATAATAATTTGAGAACTATTTCTTTCTAAAAGTAATATTTTAGAATGCTTTTTCGACAGATCAGCAATGGGTTCTTTCACTGGTACACCACACTAGGGCTGTCAATGGATCGGATCTGGAGCAAATCAGTGCAATCCGTATCCGAATTCGATTACAAGGACCGACTACCAAATCCGACCCGAAATCCTATAGGATCTTTAGTCTTTATTCCGAATCCGAATCCGAATCCGGAATAAATCCGATATCCGATAAAAAAATCCGATCCGATCCGATATGACAAAAAAAAATTATACTTGAACCAAAAAATAAATAATAAAAAATTCTTTAATATATAAATATATAAACGTGTAAAAATATATTATATATAAGAGGTCTTTAATAATTATGCACCATATTTAATTTTTCATTTAATGACAATATATATTTAGAATTATATATAAATACGTTTATGTATAATATATTTAGTAAAGATCTCTAATAACTATAGAGATTATTAGTTGTTCATTTAATGATAGTATATAATAGATATCTCTAATAACATATCCTATATGTGTATATATATGGTGTATGTAATAGAGATCTTTAATATATAGACTAATTAATTAGTATTCTATAAAAAAAAACGCCTCTTTATGTTAAAAATAAAATTAAATAATGTAGAAAAATATTTTAGAATATGTATGAAAACTATATAATGTTTTGTTAAAAAAAAGTACCTTAAAAATTAATAAATAATATATTATTAATTACAATGACATATACATTACATTGAAGTATCTTTATTACTATTGTATTATATATAATGTATAAATTTAATAAAATATAATATAAAAATTCGGATTCGGATCTTTAACGGATCGGACTCATTGAATCCAAATCCAACCCATTTATTTCGGATTACGGATATTTGCTATCGGATCTGACCCATCGAATATTTTAATCGATCGAATATACTAAAATTCAGATCGGACTCGGATCGGATTCGGATTTAAATCCGCTCCATTGGCAGCCCTGCACCACACATTGCTCCTAAGAAAAGGATTGCTCACTTGGAAAGAGTAACCATTACTAAATAGTAAGTTCCTTCATTCCTTAATTTAGCTGAAGCTAATTTAATAGGCACGCGGCCACATCTCCTTAATTGGGCCAATTTATTTGTAGAGCCCACTGAGGTGGACCACAACTTGATGTCCAGTGACTTGTTAAAAGGCCCAGAGAAAATATCCTTGGAAACTATGTCCTGGTGATATCCATAGAGGTTCTGTATATAACGGGATTTATTCAATTTTGCGCCCAATACTGTGGCGGAGCAGGATCCGCAAAATCAGAATATATCTACCATGTACGAGTTATCAACAATATAAATAATTAAATAAAAAAATTTAAATAGTACATTGGAGGATGATTAAGAAGTGTATTAAAGAATAATTAGGAATCACTTAAATTTATATATACACACACATATGTATCTAACTTTTTTTTTTGTTCTTAGTTATCCGATTTCAATCTACTAGCTAACTAATTCGGATTGAATATGTATTTTTTTTTTAATCTTAGCCACCCAATTTCAATTTACTAGCCGACTAATTCGGATCGGGTATGTATCGTCTTTTTATTTTTTGTTTAAGCCATCTGGTTCCATTATACTAGCTGACTAATTTGAATCGAATACTATAGAGACCCACTATAAGAGTGACTCTCCTAATCCAATTATTCCATTCACAACTCCAAAATTCAAACCCTGAACGCTGTTTAAAAAATTTAGTATTTTATCTCGCTAGATCAACTGACTGTATCAATATCACTATAATAGATAGTGATCAACATATATATATATATATATATATATATATATATCTCACTATAATGAATAATTTTAAAATTAAGGGATGCATATATAGCCTCCTAGTTAGACGTGAATCCACCATTGGCCAAATACAATGTTGGGTAGTTTTGTTTTATAGCTATAATGTTGGGTAGTTAGGATGAGCGATTCGTGTTCAACAATGATATCATAATTTGAATCATGTTAATAAAAAGATGTTGGAAATTGTGCTTTAAGAGCGTGATTAGGCAATGGTGTTTAGTCGAGGTGAGAGTTGGACTCTCTGACTTTATTTGATTCATTGTATTACCACATAATATATATTTTAATTCATTAAATGAATCACATTTGATTCATTATACTATCATGTAATGAAATTTCACAATCTATCAAAACATCTAGTAAGTACATGATTTTAAGCAATATTCAATCTCATGGAGGGTGTATTATTATGGGAGTTGAATTTAGTTGGTGGAAGATATTCATTACAAATTTACTTTTCTATCCCCCTTCCTCCATTTTTGTGGTCTGCATTTTCTTTACAACTTAAAAATGAAGGGTAAATGGGACATTTCAATTCAATACAATCTAATTTCATGAATCAAAATCGTGGATTAGTCCATAATCAAATTGGGAGTCTACTTCCAAAAATATGACCCAATACTACAAAATATATTCTTGAGAGTTGAATCCAATCCCTATAATCAAATGAAGCATTTGTCTTTAAGACGAGATTGCCCCGCACTGGTGCTAACAGAATTGATAATCGTCTCCAAAGATACGACGACTAACTTCTCGAAAAAAGAGCACTCTAACTTTCGAGAATCGGCGAACTTAAAAGGTGTTTAGAATTCACTTGAAATTTAGGGAGTGAAATACATAAAGAGAGAAAGAATTCGGATGTTTGATGTGAATGAAATGACAAATGCAGGGGGGTATTTATAATACTTGAAGAGTTGTGGTGGTTGAAAAGATAAAGGTTACAACTGTTGGGACCAGCACTGGTTCGGTTAGGTCCGAACCAGTTTTGGCTGTGGTTCATGCGCGGTTCACACCTGTCGGGTGCGGCTAGCCGTTGGCTGCACCCGGGTGCGATCCGAACTCACCTCTATGCACCGATTCGCAATTTCAGCTCAATTCGAAATGATTTCGACCCAATTTCAATTTGGGTTGTACCCAAAAAGAAATAAATTATATAGAGCCCGAACCCACACCCAGGCCTAGCCCGCCTCGCCACGCCGTGCCAAGCCAGCAGGACGGATGGCGGCAGCGACGCACATGCGTGTGGGTTTGATTCGAGCCTATTAACCTATAGGTCCTCTCCCTATTACACACTTGTGAACCCCTAAGGGGCCAACACTTACTTTCAATTAGCAATTTAAATACAAGACTTTCTTGAATTGTTTTCTCTATGTGGGACAACCACATTCCACAACTTAACACTCTATTTTTAGCTTTCACCTAGTTATCTTGTCACCTAGTTATCTTGTGCATTTAATTTCTCATTCACCCTAAATTGATTTTGAGTAATTAAATACATTTTTTGTATCTACTCGCGATATAGATTATGAATAATCAACTTGTTTTTCAAAACAATCAATGGAGCTTCATCAATTCATTGGCCAAAGTTGGTCACTTACCAACTTGTATAACCAATTTTTCAAACAAAAGAAAAAAGAGAAACTGAGTTTAGGACACGTGTAATTATCCATTTAATTTCCCATTGCGTCGTACCTGATATACCAGCTGCAAGATTGATGATGGTTGCCACTGATTCAACTCGGGGTTATTGATCCTCAATACGATACCATTTCTTAATCTTATCAATTGATCTCTCTATTATTCTTTCGGGCTCTAATTTCATTTGAGTGGGAAAAAAAAAGTAATGTAACTCTGTCAACTCACAGTCTCAACGATATTTTCATTGGTGTAAAATTTAAGAAAAAGTGAAGAATCATACAATAAGTATATGCATTAACCTTTGCTATATAATTAATTGGATTCGATCAAATTCGACTTGGGATAGAATTTCTACACAAAGTTTGGACTTGAGAAACCTGGATGAATCAGGAAACTAAGTCGTAAATTAACATGTAATTCAGAAACCGATATCACACATATGTCATCAAGCAACAAAACTCACATTACAAACAGCTCATCAAGAAATACTACATATAATGTTCTCCCAGAGATAGCCTAAATTTGTAGAACAAAGATGAGAAAAAGTGTAGTAAAAAATAAAAATAAGAAGCTTAACTGATAAATTCCAGAGAAGCTTTATAGAAACATTGCCAAAGGATCTATAGTTGCCCATAGATAGATAAAAATGATCTCAATCACCAACTAGTTAGAAGAGAGTCATCATCTCTTCTCTCATTAATTCTTCTTATTCTGCCCATTTACTGCAACTTGTGGCTGGCGCAATTGATATAGTGGAGAAAATAATATTGGGTTAGCTTCCATAATAGAATTAATATGGCTCTGTTTGGTTTTGTGGAATAGTTTACTTAAAAAGGCATTTTGGTGGGGAGAGGATCTTCTCAGCATATGCCTCAACCATTAACTTAGTTGCTACCTGCTTTTTCCATTAAATTCTTTTTAAAATTGCTGTTGTTTGTTTATTTATTTATTTTTTTGATGTTGTTTGTTCATTTGACTAGACCGAAAGTGAATCTTGTGCATGTGGACATGGTGGAGTTACCAACAATTAATTGCAACGAGACGAGTTTCTTTATAATGTATTGTACTTCGGTGTTTCGTTTGGGTGTTTCTATTTTTTTTTATTTTTTAGAATTTTTAATAATAAAATGACACTACTAGAAAGAATAAGGGTTAATTGTAGTTTTCTCCCTTTATGTTTCGTCAATTTTTGATTTTTCCTGCTTCGTTTTCCCTTTTTTTTTTTGATTTAGTTCTCTCCAATTACAATTATTTCAATTTTAATCCAATTTTGAACTACTCCAGTGGAATTCCCTGATATGGCAATCACTTTGATGATTTTTGATGATATGGAGATGTATTGACATTTTTTGATGACATGGAGATATGTTGGTATTCTTTTTTTTTTTTTTTTTTAAATAATCCACCTTATAAGTAATAAATAAAATATTTATTCAAAAGCATTTTTCTTTATTTCATTCTTTTTGTATATGTTAAATATTTATACAATAGGGAAAAAGATTTTTTACCCTCCAAACTATTCGCGTTTTTGGACTTTACCATCTAAACTTTTTTTTTTTTTTTGCCGTTTGCCATCTGAACTTTACGTTTTTTTGACGTTTGCCATCTAAGCTCGATTCCGGCGGAATATTCCAGCGAGATTCCGTCACATGCATGTCATGTGACATGTCTAAGGGCAATTATGTCATTTCAAATAGTTACATTTGAAAAACTAACCCTAAAAAATATTTGTTGTCAAGGGGATTCGAACTTGGGTTGATATACAAATAAATTCAATTTAACGAATCATCTAACTTTTTGGTATTTTAGACAATTCGCTCATTCATTTGCATGATTTTCTTCGAGAAACTATTCGTGTGGGACGATTGAAAAAGACATTTAAAATTATTCTCTAACGTGAATTTTTTTTTCTTGGACATATTGAGACATTGTTTTTATACTCTTGATTGGTCCGAAATTGTTAAATTTTGAGTAAAAATCAACCATTTTTAAGATTAACGAAAACTCAAACTCACAACTAAACAATATTCATGTTATATAGTTGCTTATTATCTCTCCGTAATTTAACTATTTACTTTCCTATATTGTTAGTTAGTCACATTAGTAATATACACAATTAAGAGGGGGTTTTGGCTAAATTTACTTGAAACATCTTATAAGTTCCAATATCTTATGATATATTAAGAGTATATAAAGTATTGGATATTATTTTAAAACAAGCTCTTAAAATACAATAAATAAGATGGATTTAACCTATAAAGAGATGAGTAATGGTAATTTTGTAATTCATTTGGTTAAAATCAAAAAAAAAAAAAATTGTTAGGGTCTTAAAAATTATTTAGCAACTTCATATTATTTTTTGAAAAATAACTTATAACACTAATATGTTATTTAGGAATTTATAAGCTCTTTTTTCATACATTTTGTCAAATACTTTGTAGCATCTCGTAAATATATTATGAAAAATGATTGAATTGAGTTTGAAGAATTAGAATTTTCCAGGATAAGAATATAAGGCAAGAAAAAATTCATAGTAATGGATTATTAAACCTTTCCCTATCACATATGGGGAGTTGTGTACCTCGACCATTCATCTATTGATATGTGTAACTAG
The DNA here is from genome assembly GCA_026212405.1 of Petrea volubilis. Lineage (NCBI taxonomy): Eukaryota > Viridiplantae > Streptophyta > Magnoliopsida > Lamiales > Verbenaceae > Petrea > Petrea volubilis. Next base: position 19,400 of record JAOWBU010000190.1, on the reverse strand, counting down.
TTAGTTGCAATTCAATCCAAGCCATCAACGATGATTGTAGTCATCTTAATTTTCCTATGTGATTCCCTATAGCATTCTCCGTTTCATCCATTACTTTATTTTGTAATTAAGCGCGGATCCAAAACTTTATTTAAGAAATATCTTTACACACAAGAGATGTTGTTTAATTTAAAATAAAAATTAAATAAAACATAAAATACGATAGAGGATCCAATATGTTTTCTTTCTACTCCCTCCTACATTCACTAGAAAATGCATTTTTCCCAGGCAATCAAGTACTATCCCATTTCTACCACCATTTTATATATATTGTTAATTGTTTAAGTTTAGTTCATACAAATTGAGGAGAATTTGATAATATACTCTATTTAACAAATTCGCCTCCGTGAATGTGAGTGATAGAATAATCAAGAGACCATGTGGAAAAAATGCATTAAATCTTGTCTTATTTTCATAAAATAACATATTTTAAAACAAAAATAAGATGTTAAAACAGAAAACGACTAATAATGTGAAACGGGATAGCAATGTCGAGAAATTGAGTCATAAACTGGCAATTACATCCTTTCTAGCTTTGCATTAGTTCATAACTCAAATTATTATCTGTTTTTTTATTAGGGTTCCCTTCTCTTTTTTTCCTTTTTAGGTTTTTTGTTGGTCCCCTGAAATTAAATCATGAAAATTATGTAGAATAAAATCCTCAGAAACCTGAAAGTAACATATATATGTGGCTGTGCGAAACCGTTGGAAGATTTGAATAATATTATGTCCCTCATTGCCACAATCTATAACCTACTCGATCCTACTAGTATTTATTATAACTCATTCTGGTCATGTATTACTTCATTCCCCTTTTCTTTGTCCTCGTTATGTCTCAATCCCTTTTAATTTTCGATGACTAATTGACTATTTTGTTAGCTCTACAAACCGACCAATCAATGAATTGTCTTGAATAAGTAGTTGGGTTTATTCAACAAAATGTTAAGCTCCTCGTTATGGTCTTCGTTCTTGTTTTTGCTTTTTTTTCTTTTGGCTCAATTTTGCTTGACCAATGTTAAAAGCTAAATACAGCCAAAATAAATAGATAAATGTTAAATTGAAACAATAATTTAGTTTATTAATTTATCCATATATACGATATATTTTAAAAAAAATATATATAAAAAAGTAGCATATCAAAACTAGATATAGATATGGAAATGCAACTTAATCATCAAAGCAAAGGTTGCCCAAGTGGTTTGGGAGGCATGCTACATGCCTATCAACCCAAGTTCGAATCCCCTTGACAACAAATATTTTTTAGGGATTAGTTTTTCAAATGTAACTATTTGAAATGACATAATTGCCCTTAGACATGTCACATGACATGCATGTGACGGAATCTCGCTGGAATATTCCGCCGGAATCGAGCTTAGATGGCAAACGTCAAAAAAACGTAAAGTTCAGATGGCAAACGGCAAAAAAAAAAAAAAAGTTTAGATGATAAAGTCCAAAAACGCGAATAGTTTGGAGGGTAAAATTTTTTTTCCCTATACAATATTTACACATTTGTATAGTTTACAATTTTAAAATATATTTATTTTTATATAAGAATATATTAAAAATAACTTATATAAATGTTACATAAATTTTCATAATTTAATTTGATTTAAATTAAAAATATATTATATAAATTGAATTAATCAGTATTTTTTTTAAAAGAATCATCTTCTTCTTCACCCACCCCACCCCACCCCACCTGACCACCCTCCCTCTAGCCCTATACCCCCATATTGCAACCCCAACTTCTTCCTCTCAAGAGACACCCCCCCATACCCTCCCACCAGGAGACGCCCCTACCCCCAATTCCTTTCCCAAACTCATTAACCCCTAGCCCCACCCGAGAAAAAGTAACCCCCTGCCCCACCCCCAAATTCTTTCATAAAATCAGTAAACCCCCAACCCCCGATCTCTCTCTCTCTCTCTCTCTCTCTCTCTCTCAAGATATGTGTGTCTATATATATGTGTGGGATTTTTACAAAATTTGTCATCTAAGCTCAGGGTGTTTGGATTTTTTTTCCTTCATGTTTGATTTTTTCAATTTTAATTCTTAATTTTACAAAAACATGCAATTTTAATATGATTTTGGATTACTATGCTCGCTAGAGCTAATGTGGTAGGTTAATTAGCTGGATTTTTTTCATTGGTGTTGATGTGGCAAATAATTTGGACATTTTTGTTGATTTCTCCTCCAAAATGCCTATATGAATGACACCTATTATTATGTTAAAAAAAAAGCCACATATACACACAAAGATATATATACATATAAATACACACACACACACACAATATATGTATATAGTCAAACACACATACATATACATACATATATATATATATATATGTTCAGAGAGAGAGAGAGAGAGATGATTGGGGGGAGAAGGGGGTTGAGGATGGACGGGAAGGGATGGGCAGGGGAGTTAATTTTTATTTTTATTTTTATTTTTTGTGAAGGGGTGGAGGGGGGGGGGGCTTGTGTGAAGAAGATAAAGGAGAAGGTTAATTTTTTTTTACTAATTATGTAATTAATTATTATTTTTTAAATATGTTATTTCAAATTTTTATTTCTAAATGTATGTATATATATAATATATATTTTTTGAGAGGAATTAGGATACAAAATTTTTATATTTTAATTTCTTATTTTTTTATATTTCATAATATGTAATTCTATCAAATTTTGTATTTACTTAAATTAATTGAATTTATATTATATATTTTTAAGTAAATTTAAATAATATTGATGCGAGTTGATTTTGGGAGCTGGTTGACCTTAATCGAAAACTCTGGTCGAGTGTGTAAATGAAGGTATTTGATCGGGAAGTTAACCTGCAACAAGGGAAAGGCAACGTGAGCTAGCCGAGGTCGGTCTCGACTAAGACCCTTCGATGCTGAAGTCAGCGGATCAGTTTTGTCTAAATTTTAGCAGAGTGAGGGTGTTGAGAGTAATTAATGAGTCAATCTTACCATAAATGCAAGGGTATTTATAGTATATCCATGGAGACCACGCTCTAGCGGGCCCACTAGGCCAAGTAGGTTGTCAAGGGCTAATGTGGACGACCCATAAGCCTAATGGTAGGATCAATATGTGATAGTTGACACTCCATTAATGAGGTATGGGACTTGGTGGCACTCCCATACTCTGGTTTGACGAAACATTTAATGCCAGCAAGGATTCGTTAGATTTGGTATGGCCCTGGTCAATCACGAAATCGATTAGATGGGCCGAGGAGATGGGTTTGAGGGGCCGAGGACATGGATCCGATCGAGAGAGGAATCATCCGGCCGGGCTCATCGAGGATGATTACGAGAAGTTTGCCAAATCGGTCGATATACGACTCCCGATTAGAAATATCTGAAAGGACTTTGAGCGGCGGGAACCGGCACGCGCATCGCGCGAAAGATGGTCGAAAAGTCTGATCAAAAATATGCCACGTCATTAGCCCCCCACTCCCCGGGTCGAGTGTAAAGCCGACTGGGGGAGTGAGTTCGATCGAGTTGTTACCTCAAGGAATTTGAAAAGTCACAGTTGTAATAATTACGCCAGTTGTGATTCCCGAGGGCGGCATTTTACCTGCTATAAATAGTACCCCCCCTCTAATGTTTTACCTGTAATGTTTCAGTGCCTTCACCCTCTCTAAATATTTGACCATTGAGGTTTCACGGGCATCGTACGCCCCCGCCACCTGGCTTGCTACTAGCTGGGAATCGACCAGGGTTTGTACACGGTCAATTCCCTAATCGACTGCGATTTTCATGTCAATGATTAGTGCCACATATTCTACCTCATTGTTGGTGACATTGAAATCAACTTTATGGCAAACTCAAGCTCCAAGCCGTTTGGACTTCTTAAGTACACCCAGGCTCCTCTCCTTTGGCAGGTCGAGGAGCCATCTGTGTGCATGACCCATGGACCAACCGGTACATCGATCTCGATGGGTGCTCCTACCTTTTTGAGTAGGAAGTCCGCCAGAGCCTGAGCTTGAATCGTCACGCGTGGCTGCAAAAAAATGTCGTATTCTCCTAACTCAATAGCCCACTTGGTCGATCTACCAGAGACATCGGGTTAGACAACACTTGTCTCAGTGGTTAGTTGGTTAGAACCACAATGGAGTGGGATTGGAAATAGTGACCTCACCAAGCGGTGATCACCAAGGCGAGCTCAAATTTTTTGACCTCCAAGTAGTTTTTCTTGGCGCCTTGGAGGACTTTGCTAACATAGTACACCGGTCGGTGGGTCTTCCCCTCTATGGTGACGATTACCGAACTGATGGCCTCTTCGAACACAACTAGATAAAGACAGAGGGGTGCTCTATCGACCAGCTTGGCGAGCAGCGGTGGGTAGGACAAGTAAACCTTAAAGTCGGCCAGGGCCTCTTCGCACTCGTCTGTCCATTTGAAACCTCACTTTTTCTTTCTTCGATCGCTCACGGGCTCAACTAGAACAGGCTCGATCGAAACTTCTTCCCCTTTAATTGGTCGGCTGGTTGCAACGCAGAGGGTTTTAAAGAAAGAGAGGTTCCAGTCGGCCGATCTCGAGATAAACCAATTGAGAGCGATAGCCCATCTGCAAAGGCGCTGCACATCTCGGATGGTCTAGAGTGTTGCAATTTCTTGAATTGCCTCAATCTTGGTCGGGTTTGCCTTGATCCCCTGTTGGCAGACCATGTATCCCAAAAACTTCCCTCCCGGGACCCCAAAAGTGCACTTTGAGGGGTTCAATTTCATATTATATTGTCGAAGCACGGCACAGGTTTTTCTCAAGTGGTTGATCTCTTTATCGCTTTTGACGATCATGTTGTCGACGTGGACCTCCATGCTTGAACCGATAAGCCCTTTGAACATTTTGTTAATGAGCCTTTGGTAAGTAGCGCCAGCATTTTTGAGGCCAAACGGCATCATCATGAAGCAATCAATCCCCTTCTCGACCACGAAGGATGTTTTTGACGGGTCCTCGGGTGCCATATAAATTTGATAGTACTCTTGGAACGCGTCCATCATACTCAACATTTCGCACCTCGCGGTCTAGTCGACTAGGAGGTCGATCCGGAGGAACGGGTATGGGTTTTTCAGGCAGTCTTTGTTTAAATTTGTGAAGTCTTTGCACATACACCATTTTCCTAGCGACTTGGAGCCCTCAACCACGTTGCACAACCAATCGGGGTATTCAATTTCAACGATATACCCGCCTTGAGGAGCTTGTTGACTTCCTCCTCAATTATCTTGTTCCTCTGTTTCCCGAAAGTCCTTTTTTTCTGCTTGATCGGCTTGGTGGTCGGATCTACATTAAGCCGATGTACAATGACCTCGGGGTCGATCCCTGGGAAATTCGATGGGCTCTATGCAAACATATCAACATTTTTCCTTAGGAATTCGATTCAGCCTCAATTCTCTTCCCTCCCCTAAATGTGAGCCGATCTAGGTCACTTTCTCTGGGTTATCAGGGATCAGCTCAATGGTTTTGGGTTCTTCGATAAGATCGATTTGAATTTCCTCATTCTTCCATTTTTGAGAGGTTGATCCTTCCGGGGAGTCAAGGTCGATATCAACCAACGGGCCAACCGATGGGGGAGGTAGTGACTTTTCCTTCTTTTCTTTCTCCAATGAGACCGTGTAACACTTCCAAGCATCTCGTACATTGTGTTTGACCTCCCCCACCCCTGTTGGGGTGGGGAACTTGATTTTAGGTGGTAGGTTGACACGACCAGCTTGAAATTGGTTGAGGGTGGGTCTTCCCAAAATCAAGTTATATGCGAACGGGGAATCCACGGCTAGGTAGTTGATGAGGAGAGTTCATCTCTGGGGCGCTTCTCCCAATGAGGTCGGCATCTGGACGACCCCGATCGGGATACTTTTTGAACCCCCGAACCCGACTAGAGGAGTGTGTATCGGTTGCATCTCTATGCTGTCTAAGTTCATTTTTTGAAGAGTAGAGTAAAAAGAACGTTGGTAGAACTTCCATTATCAACTAGAGTGCGTGCCACAAGAAGGTTCAATGCGTCTGTTGTGATCACTATCGGGACGTTGGGTGATTCACCCGCTCCTGATGGGCGACTCACATCAATATCCCTATCACTCAATACAATAGCGTTGAACTCGATGCTATTGACCTGGTGAGCTTGACTATCGACCAGAAGGTTCGATCTCCCTAGCTCCAGTTTTCTTGATATGCGCTTTCTGCTTGACCGGGAATCTCCCCCTTTCGATCCCCCAGCGATCGTGTTAAGGAATCCTCTCGTCGGGAGGTTGTGATCGACCGACTCCTTGCGGTTTCTTTAGTAGGGAGATCCCTTTTGGCTCGCTTGGGGAGATTGAGGCAATCAGTGACCTCTCTTTTTGAGCCGAAGCTTCCATGTGGGTTGTCCACAAACTCCTTGAAGAGGCCCTTTCAGATGAAACGCTCAATTTCACTTTGAAGAGTGTAGCAATCGTTGATGACGTGCCCATATTGCTTTTAAAAGGCGCAGTACTTTCCCAACTTTCTAGCTCCTATCCCCTGGGAAATCTTGTTCAGTGTCTTGAACAATTTTCAGTCAGTAACCGAAAAAATGTGGCCGCGGGAGGAGTTTAGTGGCATGAGGTCGTGGTATCTTTTGATCGATGTGTCTTTCTTCTCCCGGTGCTCTTTGTCCTTCTTATTACATCCCTTCTCCTTTTTTTCCTTGTGATCCTTCTCTTTCTTGTCCCCATGTTTGATATGGTGCATCTCTTCAGAGATTATAAAGCTGGAGATAAGAGTCTGGAGCTCCCTCTTGGATCAAGGGGGTTTGAGGACGATCACCTTAGCACAATCCTCGTGCCAGAGGGAAATATACAAGGTGAAGTTCACAAAATCGATTCGAGGTCGTTGACTCGTAGGACCACGTTATTGAAATTGGTCATGAAGTCACGAAGGGATTCCCCTTCTTGTTGGCGAATTCCATGAAGATGGGTGTGAGGAAGCTTGGTGTCCTTTTTAGCCACGAAGTGGTGTAAAACCTGATCGGCTAGCTCTTCAAAAGAGTGGATCGACTTCGGCTCGAGCCGGGCGAACCACTGTTACGCCATGCCAAAAAGGGTGGTGGCAAAAAATTTAGCCTTCATTCCGTTCGAGAGTCTGTAGATGTCGATGGCTCGAACTACAGTAGGTGATCATCCGGGTCGAAACTTCCGTCGTAGTAAGGAAGGTTAACCGGAACTCGGTCATGCAAACCGATCTTACTTCTCGGATATGGTGGGCAAAGACCCTTTGCCTTCAATCGTGGTAACGATCGGAGGAGAATCCTTGCCCGTCATGTGGTTAGATTCGGTCCTCGGGGTGCTCGAGGTCGGCGATCTTCTGGGTAAGGTGGTAGAGTTGGTTCTTCATTTGCTCGAGTTCCCAAGTGGGTCGGCTAAGGAGTTCCCCGAAAAAGGGGCCCGATGAGGGCACCCCAAGTCCGGGTACTGGCGATGGGGAACCCTGCCGTGATGGCTTGATTCAGCCTCTTCTTCTTCTAGCCAGGACGGTCGGTAGCTTGCCTCTCAATCGGAAGTCTGATGCGGTGGAACTCATCGATCGGCCGAAGCCATTGCCAGGTTAGGGCCTAGGTAGGGCTCAGACAACACTTTCTTTAAGCCTTTCAAAGGCTTGGAGGTTGCATTGTCTGACAAAATCCCTCAATCTTTCGAAGGGGATAGTAATCATTTCTTCCGCGTTGGACGCAGGCATGCCTGTTCATGTTGGAGGGTTTCGGGCCCTGCTCCTCTGGTCGGTATTGGCTGGCATAAGTGGGGCTTTCACGTGCACCCGGGATGAACCTGCCAAGTTCGTTTGTGCCGGTGGGGGATTCGCCACGGGAGGTAGCGGCGGCGGGAGATCGTGGACCGAATGTTAGTCCTCTCCTACAGCTGGGGTGTTTCGCACTCCGAAGGGGTTTCTTCTAGTAGTCACCATTTGTCTTCCTTGATTGTAGGTGAGTTTTTCCCATAAACGGCGCTAAATGATGCGGGTCAATTTTGGGTGCTGGTTGACCTCGATCGGAAACTCTGGTCGAGTGTGTGAATGAAGGTATTTGATCGGGAGTTAACCTGCAATAAGGGAAAGGTAACGTGAGCTAGCCAAGATGGGTCTCAGCTAAGACCCTCCGATGCTTAAGTAAGCGGATCGATTTTGTCTAATCCTTAGTAGAGTGAGGGCGTTGAGAGTAATTAATGAGTTACCCTTACCATAAATATAAGGGTATTTAAAGTATATCCGTATAGACCACGCTTTGGTGGACCCGCTAGGCCAAGTAGGTCATCAAGGGCTGATGTGGACGACCCATAAGCCTAATGGTAGGGTCAATAGGTATTAGCTGGCACTACATTAAATGAGGTGACGGAGCATTTAATGCTAGCAGGGATCCGTTATAGCCCTGGTCGATCACAAAATTGATCAGAGGGGCCGAAGAGATGGGTTCGAGGGGCCAAGGACATGGATCTGATCGAGAGAGGAATCGCCCGACTAGGCTCTTCGGGGATGATTACGAGAGGTTTGCCAAACCGGTCAATATACGGCTCCTGACCAGAAATGTCTGAAAGGACTTCGAGCGGGGGGAACCGGCTCGCGCATCGCTCGAAAGATGGTCGATAAGTCCGGTCGAAAATATGCCACGTCAAATATTTTTATATAAAAAATAAAATATTTTTATAATTAAGTTTATATAATATTTATTTTTAAAATTTATAATATTTATATAAATTAAATATTTTTAAATAAATATATATATATATATTAAGATATATAAATGCAAAATATGAGGTGGCTTTTTATTTAATTTATTTTTTAGAAAATGCCAGCTCATTCTATGTAGGACCTAAATGCACATCTCACTACCATCATCATCCTCACATCAACATATATGGCGGGATAATTAGAAAAGTCCCAAATTAACTTGCCACGTCAGCTCCGACGAGCATAGTAGTTCAAAATCGGACTAAAATTGAAACTTTTATGAGATAATGAACTACAATTGAAAATATCAAACATAAAGGATAAAACTCAAACACTTCAAACTTAGAGAAGTAATTTTGTAAAAATCCCTATATGTGTCTATATATATATGTGTGTGTATGTGAATTTGTGTGTGTGTGTGTGTGTGTATGTGTGTGTGTATATATAAGCGTCTATATATATGTGTGTATGTGATAAAATATAAAAGTTGTCACTAATAATTATATTTGGCGATAATATATTCTATTTTGTTATTAACTAAGCTTACTTTGTGACAACAACTTTTATATTGTCACAATATATATCACCCAATAGTAACAAAAATTAATATTTTTAGTTGGCACCATTCACAATAAGTGACACCTCTATTGTGGTAATTTTGTGACAAAAATATATTGTTACTATGCTTTTGTGACAAGATTCTATTATTGCTAAGTTGTCACTATAGGTATCTCACTAGTTATTAATATTGTCACCGTAGACACTATATATGTTATCACTATTGCCATTGTGTAAATCGTTCTCATGCCAAAATAAATTATTTTGTCACTATATATATATATAATTAGTGATAATTTATTCATTATCATTTATTATATTGTCAATAATTCACTCATTTTCTTGTAGTGTGAACTGTTCGGCATATTCGATATTCTTCATCAAAGTTCGCTTGGGAATAATTTCAATTTAGTCACCACAACCCATCAATACACTATTTGACTTAATTTCTATCAATTATCAGATTAGGGCAATCCATAATATCCCAAATAATTGGTAAGGCTATACAATTTCAATGAGAACAAACTTAGATATTTAAGACTAAAAAAGTAACAAAGCTTAACCACGGGACCTGTTGGTGGTGTGTTTAGTTTGGTTTTGCATTTTGGAGTTCATGGCAAAGAAAGAAAATCATGGAATTCTTTTTCCCTAGATGCACTATTTTGTAAAAGGAAAGTCATTTCTAGTCCTTTCAATATAATTAATTTCAAGTTGGTATAATGGTTCTACTTTTTTAATATGAAAAATTTGTGTAAAATGGATATTGTCTTTCTTATTTGCATCATATCATCCTATACACGCTAATTTTCGTGTTTGATGCTTTAATCAATTGCAAACCAAGATTGGCAAAAGGATTGTGATTAGCTTTAGAGGGTGTTTGGCTAAGCTTATTTCAAACATCTTATAAGCTCCTACATCTTATAAGATGTTTTAGGAGCTTATAAGATGTATAAGCTTATTTTCAAAATAAGCTCTAAAAATGTTTGGATAAATAAAATAGTGGATCTTATTTGATGCTTGGGTGTTTGGTAAAATAAGCTCTTAACATTGGTATAATGACTAAAAAGGACATGCTATGATTATGAACATATAAATGGCCATTTATTGGCATATTTATGTCTGGTCATTGTATTATAAATTAGTTTACCTTCAAATAAAGTTCTAATAGTACAAATTTTTGAAAAGTAAAAAACAATGAATTTGAAATTAGATAAACCATAAAAAAATACCATAAGTATACAACAAACCTTCAGCTAATCCGCATAGCAAAGGTAACTGCACCACTTAATGAAACAGACTATAGTCCAGTGAAAGATAACATTCTATTTCGATTGAAGGTTTTCACCAAATGAAACAAAATACTTCTATTGAAATGAAGTACAATTTTTAATAACTCCAAGCAACACTAAAAGAACCCAAGCAGACATTTGAGACCATAAGAGAACTGAAGATAGCTTTCTCATCAAATTAAGACACAAACAGACTCTTAGTACATCTATTCACAAAAACCCAGGGTGTTTGGATTTTTTTTCCTTCATGTTTGATTTTTTTCAATTTTAGTCCTTAATTTTACAAAAAAAATTCAATTTTAATATGATTTTGGATTACTATGCTTGCTAGAGCTAATGTGGTAGGTTAATTAGCCGGATTTTTTTCATTGGTGCTGATGTGGCAAATAATTTGGACATTTTTGATGATTTCTCCTCCAATATGCCTATATGAATGACACCTATTATTATGTTAAAAAAAGCCACATATACACACAAAGATATATATATATATATATATATATATAAATACACACACACACACACACAATGTATATATATATTCAAACACACATACATATACATATACATATATATATATGATGCACCCGCGTCCGATCACCCGGCTGGCCTCACCCGCGAGGTATTGTCCCGCCTGCGTGGTCATTATTCCTGCTGAGCAGGATTCCACGGGGGGTTTTGTCCTTCAAAAGGGCCCTCGCTAAATGGGAGAGGACTTGGCTCTTATAAGGAGCTCAAGCGCCTCGTCTCCACTCGATGTAGTTCGAATCATGACCGCATCAATATATAAATATATATATATATATATATATATTCAGAGAGAGAGAGAGGATTGGGGGGAGAAGGGGGTTGAGGATGGACGGGAAGGGATGGGCCATGGGAGTTATTTTTTATTTTATTTTTTGTGAGGGGGTGGGGAGGGGGGGGAGGGGGGCTTGTGTGAAGAAGATAAAGGAGAAGAATAATTTTGTTGTTTTCTCCGGTGAAAATTGGCGTCGGTGCGGCTTGTGAAGTGTTCGTCCTTTCTAGGGTTTGAGAGATTTTCTGTGAGTTTGGGTGGAAGACGCTAATTATGAGAGGGGTAAAGTGGGAATATCAAAATTTCAGTTATAGAGCTATCAGATCTTAAAAAAATAAGTTAGGAAAGGGTTACCTATTTTTTAAGATCTTATAATACAATGTAAAACATCTTATTTTAACATCTTATAAGCTCTTTTGAAAAAATAATAGCCAAACGCTTTACAAGAGCTTATAAGCTCCTCAACATCTTATAAGCTCTCATAGAGAGCTTATAAGCTTAGCCAAACACGCTCTTAATCATGTTGTATACTTTGTATCAAATTCTATGGTCTAACCAAGGTGTTAACCGGATCAGCCGCTGCTCAGGCACTCCCCTCAAGCTTACCTAAGTCACTCCAAACCATGAGGTTGCCTAAAGCCTGAGCTCTTTAGCTCGAAGGAACTTAAAATTTGGTCTGGTGCGACCATAAAACTTCCCCTCGAGGCTCCCTCTCCTCAAGGTGGATGGACATAGATTAAATAACTCACATATGAGGATCTTCCCCTCGAAGGGATATATGAGTCATCTTCGAAATATCAAGGGATCCTTCATGGGACTTGATATCTTAAGTGAATGCGTGCATTAAATGTAGGGCCACTAAATTTGATGCCCAACCACTTTAAATGTCTTTTAGTATTTAATTCGCTCAAAATGACGCATGTGGCCATCAAGTGGCTGTCGATATATATGAACGTTATGCTTTTTATTCAACATATGCCAAAATCATCATTATACCTTAAATAAGTGGATCCCCACTCCCAAATCATTCATATAAATACGGACCGGATCCTCTACCCCATAATAGTGTTCCATCCCTTGCTCCATATTCTAGATGTACGACACGTGTAAATCTTGAAGATTTACTTAACAGTTGGATGTTTAGTCCCGTTAATTCTATTTTCCGTGTTATCTAATTTGGTAAGGAAATCTCTTTTCTGCCATTAAGTAAATCTTCCAGATTTACACGTGTCGTACATCTAAAATGTGGGCAGGGGATGGGGCACTATTATGGGGTAGGGGATCCGGTCCGCCTCGCAATCCTCCCTCTGCTGGATCTCGGGCCCATTGATATCTAACCCACATAAAGTGATATCAAATTTCAAGTTCCCTTATTTTTTATTCTATCTATGTGTTTTATTAAGTTGTATTTCAATACATACCAATTTTATATTTTTACTTTTGACATGTTATGTGTATGTAAATAGTAAAAGGCAAAATAAAATACAAAAAGTGGATTCATAGAAGAGCAACTTGATGCATGATAAGCTTTTCTTACAAAATTCTTGACAAACTTGTGAACAATTTTATATCTTCACTCCGAGTAAAGCATATATAGATTTTTTTTTTGGCCTCCATAAGAAGTTATTGTTAGGGATGGCAACGGGTCGGGTCTGGTACGGGTTTGGCCAAACCCGAGACCCGACCCGCGAGATTTTTCTGGACCCGGGACCCGTCCCAGACCCGGCGGGTCCCGGACCCGACCCGAACCCGGCTTGGACCCGAACCCGGCGGGTTGGACCCGTTGAACCCGCCGGGTTCCGAAACCCCTCCCAACCTGCCCCACGTACCCGCCAAACCCGACCCGCAAACCCGCTTCAATAATTGAAATTTTTATTTTTAAATTTTTTTTTGAAACAATAATTTTTAATTGTACAAGAAACTTAATAATTGAAAATATTCAAATTGTACATAAAACCTAATAAAACATATTCAAGTAAAATAATAATAACCAACTTTAAATGTCCAACCATAAGGAAAAATTACCATAATCATAACTACAAAGCCTAATAAAATATGTTCAAGTAAAACATTTATATATTATAAATATATATAATATATATTATAAATATACATAATATATATTATATATAAATTAATTTCTTTAATTTTATTTATTTATATATTAAAAATATATATAATATATAATACATATATATATACGGGTCGGGTTCGGGCCGGGTCTCAGTGGACCCGAGACCCGACCCGAACCCGGGCGGGTCCAAAATTTTGGACCCGCGACCCGCCCCAAGACCCGTTTAAACGGGTCTAAACCCGTCCTAGCGGGTCGGGTCCGGGTCGGGTCCAGGCCAAACCCGGACCCATTGCCATCCCTAGTTATTGTGTTGTACATACATTAGGTATCAACGATAGACCGAAGTGGCTCATGTTATTCTTCTCTTTATTTTTAAGTCACACAAATTAATATTCATGAAACCAATACTATCCATATGTCCAAATATATTGGAGTACTTCAGGTATATATAATTACTCCACACACTATGCCTAGTAAAACTAATTGCCATATTTAGCTTTGTAATCCGACCAGAGATCATTAACGGACTTGCCAAGCAACTCCGGAAAGAAACCGTCACTGTAACCGTCTCTCATCTTCTTGTTGAGTTCAGCCACAAAAGTCCCACTCCTGAGGTCATTGCAGTAATCAAGAAATCTAGCAGTGACATCGTAGCCTTGGTCCCATCGGTCGCCTCGCCCCACGGCCACCCAGTGGCTCGGTGCGTAACCGGCTTTCAACCTTACGAAATCAGCTATCCCTTCAATCAGACCGCCCGGTGCTTGCCCATTGCCATTCCACTGCCACACGTGCGCCATTTCGTGGTATAGAACACCGGTGATCTCATTTTTCACATTGCCGGAGTAACCTTGAATGTACCTATGGTTTTGGAGATTTTGTTAGATAATTGCACATAGAATTTTATTTCTTTAATTAGTAAGATCCAATTATGGAGTTAGGATTCCGAAGTTAGGGGTGCACGTATCCATTACAAACTACTAATAATACAAATGAATAAATTAAAATGAAAATACTAGAATGCATTGAAAAACAATTAGAGATTGCAGTAAAAAAATAATTAGAATAATTACTCAAATCTAATCTAATGATATACATAAGGAGTAACTTTAAATTTAGGGGTGCACCATATGTGACTTCTTCACCGATAAAATCAATTTGGCCCACTCAAACACCTTGCAAGAATACATAGATTATTGATTCCATACCTTTCATGGTTTCTAATATTATTGTCCATATACAAATCATAATTTTCTAAGAATCGTTCGAAAATTTACATGATTTCATACACTAACCTACACCTGTTATAAAAGACACTATATGCTGACATGGAAAAATGGGACTAAAAGTGGATATTAACAAATTCAAGAGTGTTTTAAGAATATAAGTTGCAAATTTATTAGTCATGAAAAGTAAGCAAAAGAACAGTAATCTCATGGATATAGAAAGAGCAGTCACTAGCACGGTTAATACCTTGCACTAACATGGATTTCATTATTGCTGGCATAGGCAACCCCATCCATATCATCAATGAACAAGCCAACCCTCTCGACATTTTTCCGATCCGTCGGATTGTCTTGCTGGAATATCCCCCATATGAAATTCGTGGCGGCGACAAGAGTTTGCTGGCTGTATTGGGCACCTATGTCCGTGTTAAACCGGGCCCCGCCGGGAGTGTTCTCGGCGGTGTTGGTCACACTGTACTCCACGGCGAAGCCACCTTGAAGTGCTGACAGTACAGCCAAAGAAGAGAGCATGATTAACAAGAAGTTGGCCATGATCCAGTATGGATAAATATTTTCTAATGAAGTAATTGTTGCTTTGTGCTTGTTTTTGAGGAATTGCATTGTCTTATTTATATTGGCTTGTGGGTTGATCTAATCAACGCCGGATGGTACGTTGAAATTTCGTCGCTTAAAGAATTTAATGTGGTAAGGAAACCAGTTGTCTCAAAAGTCAAGTTTTGGGGCGCTTTAGGCTATTTAATGGTTTGTCACCTAAAAATTGGTTTTTGGTCAAATGTGATTTTGTGTTAATTAAGGTTTTTGTTATTCGAGAGAAATGCGTGTTTTTGCGACCAAGTGCAAGTAACAAGTCTTTAATTTCGCCATACTAATCCACATGGAGACCTCATCAAAACTTGACAATTTAAGCATGACATTTTGAATATTAACTATAGATGTTATATTAATCTCATTTTATGATGACAATATTGATATAATTCGTGATAATTTATTGATCATTCATTGTTGTGTTGAATTTATCGGTCAATAATTTGATGTAATAATATATCTTTAGTTAAAAGATAAAACAAGAGTAGTACTAATTGAGATCATGAAATTTGTCTTCTACTAATTCTTTTGGTGTTATTTAGTTGCTCGTGTTACAAGTTGTTTAATCGCCCGAGTCATTTTACAGGAAAAGAGGAAGACATAATATGCGTTTTGCAGACCATCACGGCCTCACCCCCACCACCGGCGCACACACGCACAAAGGAAACATGAAAAGGATGTGTACATACAAAATGACTTGTAGAAGTCAACTTAATTGACGGAGGGCAGATTTGCAATATCCACTAATAACACGACGCAGTCAACATAATCAATCTAAAACCTTCTCTCTCTCTCTCTCTCTCTCTCTCTCTCTCTCTCTCGCTCTCTCTGTTTTCTCTCTCGATCCGGATCTCAATCTCTCTCGAAGTTTTCTTATCAACGGTATATTTCAATTCTACACCTGATAAAATTTTCAGAAGCTGGATGAATAATATATACACAGAAATAATGTAATAATTTTAATTCAATAAATTAATTAAAAACAAAATTAAATTTTAAAGCACGCATTTTGTCAAATTAACCAACCCAATACATTTGACAAGGTGTGGGATTTGGAGTCCATTTAGATGGACCTTTTTTTTTTCAAGATAGAAGTGTTTAGTTTTTGAAAAAAGAAATTTATTGAGAAGAAAAATTTATATTTAGATGGATTTTTAAAAAATAAAAAAGTAAGAGAAAAGTTCAAAAATGGCTTTTTTGGGTGGTTTGTTGGAAATTATCCAAAAGGCTTATAAAAGAAGCACTTTTTAAGTGGTTTTAAATTCTATGTCCAAATGTAAAATTATTTAACTTTAAAAAAAAAAAAAATTATTATGAAAAATACGGCTCAACAAACATTTTTTTTAAAGCTTATTCAAATGAGCCCTTAGAAGATCAACTTCTATGTTAAATTTATAGGGCAAATTACAATTACTAACCTTGAGGTATAATGAAATTACAAAAAATACCCCCATGTTTGGAAAGTTATTATTACCCTCATAATTTGAGAGGGTCAATGTTAAGTGTGATGGAATGAGAAAAATTAAGGCAAATTACATTTACCACCCTAAGGTATAGTAAAATTACAAAAAATACCCACACATATGAAAAACTATCATTACTCCCTAGCTGATTTGATGAGCATTTAAACAACGTATATTCTATGTTTTATAAGTAAATACTAATTTTTATGGCATGAATCATAGTGATATTGTTGTTCATTTATTGCGTTTTTTGATGTGTTCATGTGATTTTTTTTTCATTTTATTGCTAAAAATTGAGTCTTATATGGTGGGCGAATAGCAGTTTCATCAGCAAATTGTGCACTATATAAACAATAAAAAATGCATAAAATATTAAAATTTTCTTTTTTTGCCTTTTTTAAAATGCTCAAATAAAATTAA
Organism: Petrea volubilis; assembly: GCA_026212405.1. Lineage (NCBI taxonomy): Eukaryota > Viridiplantae > Streptophyta > Magnoliopsida > Lamiales > Verbenaceae > Petrea > Petrea volubilis. The sequence goes on along the minus strand of JAOWBU010000190.1, from coordinate 2,252 downwards.
AATTTTCTATTTTCAATCAATTAATTTTTGTTTTTTGAATCATATAGTCATGGAACAATTTTGCTCTTGAAACAGGCACATGCTTGTTACATGATACTACTTTATTCACTAGAGCCATGATATATGGAACTAATTTATAAGTTCAGGGATTGTAAGATCATAAGTGGTACTTTAGAGACTAAAGTGATATAAAACAAAATATTGAGAACTAGATATAACATTTGCTTGTAAATTCATATATCCAAAAATTTATGAAGTTAATTTTCAAACATGAGAAAATCATTCTATCAAATTTTAAGTCAAAAAAATGAGGTTTGCTAAATTACCCCTAACATTTTCAATTAAAAAAACTTAGTGAAGTGATTTGTTTAGTAGAGAAAGTTTTTAAATTGATTTTTGTGTTAGTGATTATTTTAGCAAATTAATTCTTTTGGCCGAACCGGCATTAATTTTATGCGAGTAAATAACACTTGCCAAATGAAGTAGCGGGTAATTAGGGAGAGTGACTAATAAAGTGACAAATGTTATACAAATGCAATGACACTTACTGTTGATTTACTAAACGCAATCAAACCAAGTACAAATCAAAATTTTCCTATATAATTGATAGAATTTATACACACAACACATTTATATATATATATATATGTATATATGAAAAGTAGCAACGAGAATCAAGCATAGTTGGGAAATTCTATATAATGGAAGTATTGGTATAATTAATTCATTGTATAAATTATTTTTAATAATGGGTCTAAGTAGGTAAGGGCTTAGATCACTTGTATAATGTCTCGTGTTCGAGTTCTGTCTATGAAAAAAATAATTACTAGGAGAATAACAACCCATAACGGGTCCTCGATCATGATGCTTGTCTCAAATTTAGGTGGGCCACAATAAGGGTGTTGAATACTGGAGGTCCATGGACCAAAACATATATTTATGACCATAATGTGTTAATTTTTATCAAATGCTGAATTTTTAGAATTCTGAATTATTTTAATTTTAAGAAAAAAGCTCATAGGTTAATAAGACATAAAAGTAAGAAAAATCAAAAGCTATAACCTGTCTATTGCATGAGTTCGAAAGCTATTATTGAATCGATGACCAATTTCAAAAACGTTGAATAAAGAATTATCTTTGACTGACTTTTCAACATATTGATTTATTTCTATTTATTTTGTGATTTTTATTATTTTTCATCAAAAGCTCTCAATCTTTATTTTTATTTGTTAATCACCTGATTGTCTTTGGAATTTATCAAAAGTTACTCTCTATGGGATCTCCTATTTTTACTCTATTTACAATTAATTTTGCGTTTAGAAGAGTAAAAATTATTTTGGTTGGATTCAACACCAAACCCATCAAATTTTAGCGCTGTTGTTGGAGAATAACTAACTTGATTTATTTTCTTTGATATCATGCAAAAATTATAAGGCCATTGCAATTTCAGTTATGGAGTGCAACTTGATTTCCAACAGTCTCCGCTGTAGCAACCACAATCCACTCAAGATAATTTGTCGAAGATATTGTGAAATCGTTAGAAATTAACACTCTGCATTTTCAATAAGAGACGACGACTAGTATTGAACCAATTGAAATCATCTATGAGTAGACTGGAGTCTAAAGTGCACTTGCCTTTGTAAATAGTGATTGAGTCAAAAATAGGATGCAAAAGCGATTACCTTGAAAAGTGGAAAGGAGTTAGATGAGTCCATGCATATTGACAAGTTGTGGGTAGCGTCTGAACTACGAGCTAAAAAGGAAATGGAAGATCAAATCGGGAGGTTGTCCAAAGAAGTTGAGCAATTCACAAGTTGGGAGGTAAAGCCTCCCTTTTCCGAAAAGATCCACAAAATATATGAAATAAGTAGAGGAAAAGGAGGTTCTTGAGACTTTTCGCAAGGTTAAGGCAAACGTTTCTTTACTTGATGCAATTAATAAATTATTTAGATATGCTAGATGTATTGAGGAATTATGCACGAATAAGAAGAAGTTGGATGACTCACAAAGGGTAAGTGCGGGGGAGAACATATTACCTGTATTACAAAAGAAGCCACCTCAAAATGCAATGATCAAGGAATGTTCTTAATGCATTGTACGATCGATGCCGTTGGTACAAAAAGAGCTATGTGTGATTCATGTTCTTCGATTAATTTATATCATGCCTATGATTGTTTTCTCATCTTTAAATATCAATCTTTAAAAGAAAGAGCTAATGCTCTAACTTGCCGATGAATCAGTGGTTTGCCTCA
>JAOWBU010000189.1:0-50000 GCA_026212405.1 Petrea volubilis | reverse complement strand
TGGATTAAAATGATTCTAGCCTATTATTCTAAACTCTCATTTGTGGCTGTAACATCAGTGAAGCATGAAATTCTTGTTAAAATGATCACGAAAACTAGCAGATTTTCCCATACATGGTAGATCTCTCGTTTTTTTTTTTATGCATACTATTAGAAAGATGTGAACATAATTGATTACCTTTCTAACCCCTTTAATGGCAACCAAAAGCTTTTCACCGATCAAATCTGTCAGCACTGTATCTTTGTCGAGAGCTTCAACGGATTCAGATAAGGATTTAGGCAGCCTTTGCACTTTATCTTTGACATTGTCAGGATTATCATCTGTCAAAAGGAAAATCAATTATCTTGTCAACAGAAAGTGAAGTAATAAAAACCTCAGAGCATAATTGGGCAGAAAAGACAAGGAGGAGAAAACCACATAGGAGACTTCATACATAATAGAAACGTACGTAGGTAAAACAACTACAACTAATTGTGCTGCACATATTTGCCGATAAATAATATCTTTCATCAGAAATTACGTGATCATTTAGACAGAACTTTAGCCTGTTATAAAGAAAGCAATTTTCTTCCTTATTGCGATTTTTTCACAGATATCATGTTGTGATCTAATTGGCGAACCCTTGAGAGAAATTGTCAAACAATGAATGGAAGAGCATTCATGCACACTAGATAATTATGGCCACGACATTTCAGGGTTTTAAGAGGCACGAATTCTTACCGATTGGTTCAGGTAGACTAGAGTGTTTGTGCAGGCCATCGATTCCCGCAGCAATTATGGAGGCCAGGCCTAGATAAGGATTTGCACAACCATCGAATACCTTTATCTCAAAATTGCTTACAGAGCCATCTGGGGTTCCTGGTGGGCAAGCGGCTCTAAGCGGAGCTTCTCTATTTTCCATCCCCCAGCAGAGATACGCTCCACTCCATGTATTAGGTTGTATACGATCATAACTATGGGGCATCAAAATTTGACACGAAGGAAATTAGATAAATTATTGTTTTCATTATCACAAAACGAACAGAACTTACAAGCTTTGCACGAAAATATAAAGAGCTTTTATCATGGTTAAGGGCATAAAATTTTTGAGGCGACAATTATGTTTCCAATAAAAGCACAAGTACTTGTCTTGTTCGTTTAGTGTGTACACAAGGAACTTCAAACATCAAGGAGCACGCTGGATAAAAGGAAGTAGCTTCTACCATGAACACAATCTATAAAACACTAACCTATTTGGAACTGGTGCTGTAAATGCCAAAATGGAAGGAAGATGATTCAGTACTCCGGCCATGAACTCCTGCCCAATCTTGGATATACCATATCTAGTTGCTCCACTGCGACCCATAAATACATTTTCTCCATTCTCAGACAAACTGATGTGCACGTGTGATCCAGAGCCAATATCATCAAGCGCGAACCTAGGGAAAGAAGAATGCACATCATCATAGAATTGTCAGAGTGAAGTAGCTGGAAGTAACAATATATGCGATTGAAGAATCATAATGAAGCTCTTCAAAACTATGTGTTGTAAATTTATCCAGATTCAGTACTTAGCTCAACATACTATTCTAGCTATAAAATAATGGTAACATATTAGGATACGTACTTAGGTACAAAAGTTGCCAACAAGCCATGTTTTCTGGCCACAGCCCGAACAACTTCACGTGTGAAAACCAATTTGTCAGCTGCACTTTCACAGGTAGTGTAACCCAAAGCGATTTCAAATTGGCCATGCCCAGCTTCTGCATGTAGCTGCAAGATTTCCAGAAGCAGGATATAATGCACCACTACTTTTCTTTTTTTCTCTCTTTTGACAAGGACTAATTAGTCCCATTACCAACATGTACTACTACTATCTTCTAGGACATATTCCAGTTATGCAAGCGTTACTTATAAATAAATTAAAGTTTCTCATCTTTTTTTTCACCCATTAATATATACTACCGCGAGGGAGTTTAGAAGAGAACTTCTCAGCTGCGTCTTTTCAGAGAAAATAACCTCCATCACTGCTGTCCTTTGAAATTCATTTAATTTCTAGATCCACATCCAATCAGGGGAAGGAATCAAACAAAGCTTTTTTGGGTGTGCTAAGAGCCTGGCATTACTATTTTAACAGTTAAAACAAATCTATTTTAATTTGAAAATTAAGACTCTTCACAATGTTTCAAAGGCAAAACCAAAAGTTATTTGTAATGGCATCAGTGTCGTATTCATGAGTACATCTGGTTCCCAATAGTTGCAGTACACAATAATAACTTCCAGAGTCTCTATGCAGTAAGAACACTACAAGTATCTCTGTATACCTGTTCCACAACAATATCCAACGACTGAAGAGAGGCCACAATTTCTTGAAGTACAGGAAAAGCAGCATCAAATGCTGATGTAGAGCAGTAAGCGGTTTCATCAAATGGTACCCATTTCTCTTTCCCATCCCTGCAGGAGTTCATCACAAGTGGCAATAAAGTCATAGTGCACATCAAGTTAGGAATAATAACAAATGCAAAATGATCTCCTCACATACACTAGCACACTCCGTAAGAGATAAAACTCATTCTCAAAACCTGCATTCATTACCTGCAAGACAAGCAGTTTCATAAAATAATATAAAGATTAAAAATGTAAAAAATAAATACATAAATAAACAAACCAGATAATACCAAGTTAAATTCATCTTTCAACACTTTAGAAACTCTACGCAGTGTTTCTCTGGGACAATACTCCCATGGTATTCCAGGTGTAAGGTGCATGTCCGCCAGAACCATTTCCTGTTCTTTTGCCCTGTGACATATGGAGAAAGAGAAGCAACATTTATATACTTAAAAAAGGATTATTTAGATCAACTCATAATTAGCAAAAAGAAATGTCAAGCAATGCAGATTGATGAGCTTAATTTTACCAAGGAATTATGCTTTTGGTTGGTAGATCAGGAATAAGTCTAATTTCACCCACACCAGTTAGATTAGTTTCATCAGCAGGGCCATCCATGTGTGAAGACATCCCCATAGATGCACAGGTTAGACCAACACCACTTTTTGTAACAAGATCATAGAAACGCTTTCTAGGAACCACCTGATACATGAACAAAAACATCAAAAAACAGTTGCAAGAATGCATTTGTTGTAATATATGCTTATACATTTCCAACAACCAGCAGCAATCAAAAGCAATGCAACTAGCTCATTTGAAATAAACATGTACACATTACAGAACTAAAGTATAGATAGAAAATGTAAACCACGAGGTTAGACCGCACTAGCTTTTCTACCAAAAATGCGTTGGGGTCAAAGAGCAAAAGGAATATTGTCTAGTGTTCAATGTATGGAGGGTGAAAAAATAAACAAATTGATGATTTTACATAGACTATCATGATTTTGTAATGTGTAGTGAAAGCCTTTGTCAACTTTCTCATTTCAGAAGATGGCTTTGAAACTGGAGATTTATAATAAAATAGGGAGAAAACTTTATGGCAACAAACCACTCCAGTCAGTGTCAAAAATTTAGCAAAACAGCTTACACGACATCTGTGCTGTCCAGAAGCATCAACCCAAATAATGCGAACAAAAGAAACGTCTTGAACAGAAGCGTTTATGTCTAGCTTGGATGCAATTTCAATTGTATTAGAAGATTCTGAAACCGCTTTAATCTTGTAAAGCCGTCTTGCATTTTCAGAAAATATGTCTTTAGCAGCCTGAACAGCTTCTGGAATTGAAAGATCTCCATCGATACATGCATCACGCAAGACAGTAAATACAATCTCACGAGCTTTTTTTGTACCTGTTAAACCAATCACATCCATGTTTACTGACCTAATTTAAAGGAGAAAAGGCCACAACACGGTTATGATCAAGGGAATCTGGGCATATTATGGTTAAAAGCATGCTTTGAAAAGTATGATTACATCATTTGCGTGTGTCATCATGTAGTTACTTGTTAGGGTCTACATGAGACATTATGTAAACAACTAAATATTGCTTAGCAACTTGCAATATTAATCATTGACTGTCATCATTTGGTAGATATTAAGTATAAAGTGAGGCGATCAAACCAACCTAGGTAGAAGCTCTCAGGAAACGCAACACCATCAGTGCTGAACATCACCTGCCAATTGCAAATATATGGTTCATGTTACAGAAAAAGCTGGTAAAACCGAAGTCTTATACTAGCATGAACATTAAACACTGAGCATATCATTTTGGTTTCTACAAAGAAATGCCAACACAGACCTTCCTAAGGTGGCATCACAACGTTAAGTATGATCTTAAAAAAAATCTTGAAATCCACGAAGTTCACCTTATTGATTGGTGCTAGCTCCAAGAGCTCTTTGACCGAGGATAACATCCCATGAAAGCTAAGTTTAGGCACTGCCAGCCCAAAGTCCAGATAGACCTATAAATTAAGGGGTCTCTTACATCAGTGACTCTAATGACAAAACCTTACGTCTAGATTTTACACAATAACGACTTCTAGAAGTTACCTTAGGGTAAACAGAGGCCAAATATGATGCTTCTTTGGAAAATGGGTATGATGCATGTAACAAAACAATTCGACAATTGCTGAACCTACTGTCCTCTAGAAGATTCCGAAGATGAAGGGGATTGGATAGCCTCAAATCCAGATCTTTGTCGCCAAAACTGACAGAGAGCAAGTAAACAATCAGGAAATGTTTTTAACCACAAACAAACATTATTGACAAACACTAGTAAATGATTGTTGTCACAATAGAATGAAGAAATTATCACATACCCAAAGATATACAACAAATTACAATCTTGAATTAGCAACTAGAACCACTAACCAGATAAGAAGCAATGATTAGTGTAAGAGTTGAAACCACTGAACTTAGAGATTATAAGAAAGGAAGCACCCCATTACCCTGTATGTATCTGCATCGGCAAGCCGAAAGATTGGGCAACCTCCAATGCCTGGATGAAGAGGTGATCAATGAAGTTTTTATTTGTGATCCGGACAGGCTTTCCCACTGTAAAGAATGACAATCAGAATACTGAGCAATGTCATGTAATCTCACAATTTCAATGTAAAACATACCTCGTAAAACATCATTAAGGCCCTCCTCAGCATCCTTTTTGGAGACATTTGTATTGATTTCAAGTCCACTGCGGTATGCAGCTATACTTTTAAAGCCAACAACTTTGTCAACATGAGTAAGAGATCGATAAGGAAATCATCCAGACTTTAATAATCTTCCTACATAAACTTCGCACCAAAACACGCCTAAGCACACCAGAGAAATCAAAAAGGATATGACTTCAAAGTCCCCACAAATAGGTCTGTAAACAAGTCCAACGTCCATGAAGTTCCACCTGGACTTTCCTAATCAGGATTTGAGGAAAGAATTAAAAAGAAAGGAAGCATAAAGCATATGAACTCACGAGAAATGGATGAAAAAAGTTTCTGATAAACAACTTGACTATGAATCAGTGGAATTGCAGAAAAATATTCAAACTCAAAAGGAAAGTCTTAAGAAGTGGACCAATAACATTTTATGACTGAAAGATAGCCTGTCCCCGTTCATAGTTTTTCCTGAACCAAGTTGTGTATGTGTGTGTGTAGACGATTAATAATTTGAATGACAGTCTTTCACCTGGCCAGGTTTGACAGTATTCCCCACGAACAACAGGGAAAATTAAAGATTCAGAATTATTTAGGGAATTAATCCATTATAAACCAGATCAGAATAGTATATCTAACCTCATCAAGAATCTTCTCAGCCACGCGTTCAATTCTTAATATTCTACCAACAAATGGTACAAATGTCTTGTGCCAATCGATTTCGTGCTTTTTGTCTAACTCAAGTCCATCATCAATGAATATGGCTGAGATTCTAGCGGCTTTAAAACACTTGGCAGTGAGCAATTCAATTCCAGATCTGGACCGATATTCTTGAACAGCATCCAAGGATGAGTCAGAGCCATAAAGTTCAGCAATTTCTTTTAAGCTTCTCTACAAATTTAAACAAGAAAAACTCTGTTACAAATTACTCAATTTAATTACTCATTGTAGGAAATCATATTGGAAAAGTACAACTGCAAAACTCCATTGTTGCCTTTAGACAATGATGACAAATTGGCAAGGAAACTAGGAGTAATCTTTTAAAAATTTCACTACATATCTGTAGATCTGTGATTCATATGAATGGGTTTTAACAAAATTCCAGAAGTCCCAATAAAACACAATGGTTGGACAATGACCATAAACCAGAATCAGTATTCTTTTGAATGACAACGTGAATTTGCAAAGAGAACATGGTTTAGGGTTCCTTCAATCAGTTCGGGGTTTGATTGACATTACTAATTTTTCGATAGATGAGAGCAAAAAACTATTAATCTCAACTACCTCCTGCCATTTATACTTTTATAGTTACTAGTTAGTAAATGCAGTATCAAATTCTTTTAGCACGTTCACGTGCAATTGCTGCTCCTTTGTCCCTCTTCCACCACCTATCCATTATTGTTTTCTCATTCTGAAATGCCAGGTGTGATAGACTGATAGCCCCATAACTTATACTACATACTTCTAAGTTTTCGCCTTTTTTGTCTCTTTTTCAATATTGCTTCTTCTGAAGCAGAAAAAAAAAATGTTAAGAGCACCATCTATTCAACTTTTAACATGCTTTAGGTGTTCTCTTTTTTAACTTTCAACTTTTAACAACTTCCAGATTTTATCTATTTTACTATTTCTTTTACTAATTTTCAAACTAAACACTTAAAAAGCCATGGCAACCCAAGGTTATCATCTTAAACAACGCGGCGGTAACTCCATACCCTTCATGAACACACACACACACACACACACACACACACGGAGTCGTCCTTTAGATGATTAACTGACAAGTTTTTCACCTTGAAATTTATGGTGTGAGGTGCATCGGATAAGGCGTCGCCGGCAGCCTCAGAAAAGCAGTTGAGGAAGGAGAAGGTGGAGTCCACCGCCACAATGTTGTGAGCGTGCGCGTCCACTAACTCCGCCGTCTCCACCGCCGTTCTCAACGCCGAAAATCTATCCATTCTCTCTCTCTCTCTCTCTCTCTCTCTCTCTCTAAATTTGACCGAGTAGAATGTGAGCGTCGGTGTAAACGAGCAACTTGTATGTAAATCTGCGACGGTGTACCTCTTTGGTCAAAGACTCGAAGCTCAGCTATTATCATTTTCCTGAAAACAGCATTAAATTGGAAATTAGGCACCCCGTACGTGGAGTCAAATTTAACGCATTAATTAAAGTGAAAATTAGGCGCCACATATGGTATAGCATTACCAAATCGTCAGTTGCAATTTTTTTTCCACTTTAAAATTCTTAATTATTTTATTTCTTATTTGCAACAAAAATTTATGATCTCATTATCATCTTAATTATATTACGAGCTTTTATGAGTTTATTATAATTGACCATTTTGTTTCACCTATTAAATGGCCACATATTATCAAATGTATAATAATTTTTTAAGAGATTTTAGTGGTAATTATTTTATATATAACGATCAAATTATTTTCCTACGAAGAATCGTTGGATACACTTATCAATTCAATTTACACATACCTGCAAGAGTTTGAATGTTTTAGCAAGGTGAGTAATAATTGGTATTTAATCTTGTTGAAGTTATACTCGTAGAATGAGATATCGTTATGAGCTAATAGGCTGTTGACTCAAAGTCATGGCCAATTGTCATAACCTCCACGAAGAGAGGCAATTATGATTTTTTGACAATGACAAGTGTCGTGATGATTCATCAGTCCATTTTTTTCTTCATCTTAAGTTGTACATAGTTGATTTCATGTTTTATATCTTATGACAAATTATTCAAGACAATTATTGATGAATATTAATTTTCTTATAATTAAAAATTTGATAAGTATGAAATTAAATATTAAATATTAATTAAGTTATTTATTAATATTTTAATTTTTAAAATTTTAATTTTAATATTAAAGAGTTAAATTTAATTGATATTTTAATATTTAATTTATTAGCAATAAGACGCTGCCAAATTTAATATGAGGTGTTTCAATCAATCAAATAACGATAAATGACACATTTGAGTACGTGGTCCAATCAAATTACAACGCATGAAATATATTTTTTTAAAATAATTTTATATTAGGTGGAGAAATATTGAGAAAAAAAAATTGTAGCAATTAAAAAACAACTACAAAAAAGGACATCATGTGAACCTCAAATGAGATCAATAAGTTTTTCAGAGACAGAAAAGTCTTAAGAGATTTTAAATTCTTCAAAATCAAGCTCAAAAAGATCCACAGTGATTTAGGCAAAAAACTCTAGTGTTCAATGATTTAGGCAAAATTTCTAATGTTCTTTGTTAAGATCATAAAATCATTGTGTTCAATCCGCGATCAAATTGTTAAGCTCGTGTGTTGGCGTTTCCCCCATGTCAAATCCTCAATGATTAACTAGACGTTTAATGCATTCTTCGCGAAAATTATCAAAATAATGTATTTGATCTTCAATTAATGCGTCAAACCAACAAATCATAATTATTTTCCAAATTAAATTTAAATCAAGTTCATCATGTCCACAACGTTTTTTACGGCATTCATCAAAATTTCCTGCATTTGATTCGTAATCAAACTACAAATATACGAATCGCATTATTGAAAGTCAAAAATAATTCGAAGAGAAGAATCATTGAATTAGTCTTCTATAACTAATTATTTTCCAACTAAATTATATTGTTTCTTCTTTAAATAGATAAAATACTTGTCATATTGTTTATTGTAATTTATATTTACAACCTCGAAATTTGTGTGGCCAATTACTGATATCATTTTTATAAAACTCTAAACAAAATTTGTGTGAGCAATTACTGATGTCATTTTTATAAAACTCTAAACACAATGCACACAAAATCCACAATACCTGTATGCTAAGATCAAATAACAATTTATGATTTATGTATGTGTACCTTTAAAGTTTTATTTATTGAAAATCTAATAAAGTCTAAAAGTTGTTTGTATTTGTTGTGTATCGAAGTTTTTCATCCCATGTTTTATTCAATACTGTCCCACAATTATGAGGTATTGAATTTTCTTATCAATATGTGTTTCGTAGTAGTTGTTTTTCTATGAAAAATATCATTCGTAGTAGTTGTTTTTCTATGAAAAATATCATGGTCCCCTAAATACATTATAACGATGCTTTTAACTTGTCTTCGTACAACTTGTTTGCAATACAATTCGAAAGACCAACACCACGACCCTTTAAGATCACAATTTGTAAGCAACATAACATGTTCGACGATGGGTTACCATATTGGTTGTGCGTCTAATATGGCTAAAAGCAGTGAGAAAATTGTTACTTAAAACAGACAAATTCTTCAAATCAATAATTCGAGAAAATTCATTCGTGTCGGGGATTGAACCATAAATTTGATTGGGTGGCCATTTTTTTCCGAAATTATTAGTTATTAAAATCTACAAATATAAGAATTATATGTAATATTAACATATATAATAACAAAAGTTATCATATTTGTGCATATACAATCAAAAAGAATATATAAAGAATGTTACTAAAAAAATAATAAGCTATTATCTAATTGAAAAGAAGCAAATATAGTGGCCTAGTGGGCAATAAGTTGCATTTAAAAATTACTTAACAAATATTTTTTTAAACATACTCAATAAAATTGACATAAGCCTACATAAAGATATATAACCAAAACTCAAAAGTATTAAAATAGATTTTCTTTTTCTCTCTCATTGTTTTTACAATCAAAAAATATATTTTCTTTTTTCTGCATCATCACATTTCCCAAATAACTCCAAATAAAATATCAAGTCTCGAATTAGTAATTAGATTCATTTAAATTAAATAGCCCAACAAACAAACATTAATATTTATTAAGTTTAGTATCAAACAACTATCAAGACTCATATTAATAATCATAAGATTCAAATATCTACACAAAAATCAATTACAAAAAAAAGAAACAAATAAAATTATAAATTTTAATATTAGCGCACAATACTTTACTGTATATGCCTTTTGAAGAAAACGTTGAATACTGTAGGGTTTTTTTATTTTTTGTTTTTCTGGTCTTATTTAAAGAGAAAGAGATAAATAAATTATAATATGATGTTTGGTGTTTTAACTGAAATAAAAACGAGAAATAAAATCTAATAGAGTTTTTAGTATTTTAATTTGAAGAGAAGAAAGAGAAAGACAAAAAAAATAATTAATTATGGTAAATGAGACTGGAAAAAAATAAATAAATAAAAATAGAATGGAGAAAATAAAACAATAATTTATATTAAAGTCAAAAATTTTATTTTAGGAAACGAAATTTAAAAAATCTAACAATATGTATATATTTTTTCAGTAGCTTGCAAACATACACATCTTGGCCCAAAATTTAAGTCCCATTGAAATTTAAACCCATCAATTTCAGCCCACCAAATTGTCCCATGTATAAAGCCCCAGAGGAGCCCATATCCCTGGACTCTCACTCTCACCAATTATACGTGCCCCTTATTCTAAAGTTTGGCCTCAATAGCAGACATTTTAGTATTATCTATACGATAATAAAAAAAATCATATTTATATGATTATTTATGTAATTTTTATAAAATTTACCTTTCAATTTTATATAAAATAAATAGAGATATATAAAATTATGGCTAAAATTAAAAATTCACATGAAATCAATTCAATTCGGGTACCGAATTTTGACGTGTCAATTTTACCCATTTAATTAGTAAACACATGCAAAATAAGTAAATAAAAAGGTCAATATTGTAATATTATATTGAATTTAAAAACTCCATGTTCTCAACCCACTAACCATTTTCTCTAATTATAATTACTTGGGATTTTTTTTTGTGTTTATTCTTTATCATGTAATTTTATTTCATATAATTATTTTATTTTTAAATTATTATAATTTAATATATTATTTCAAATAATTCTTACAAACGTATTCTTATAAAATAAATTTAATAATATAATTATATATTCATCCTAAAAAAATTTAAGTACTAAATTGAAATATATATTTTTTTATATTTTCAATACACGTAAAGTGTGCGGTGTTACTAATAAAAAAAAGTTGTTTTTATCTCACAAATAACGGTTATTTATATAATTTTACAAAATCTGACATTCAATTTTATGTGGAATAAATAGAGATTTGTAAAATTATGGCTAAAATTGAAAATTCACATGAAATCGATTCAATTCGAATACCAACTTTCGATGTGTCAATTTTACCATTTTAATTAGTAAACACATGCAATAAATAAACAAATAAAAAAGTTAATATTGTAATATTACATCCAATTAAAAAATCCATGTTTTAAACCCACAAACCACTTTCTCTAATTACAATTACTTGGTATTTTTTTTTCTTTTTGTGTTTATTCTTTATCATATAATTTTATTTCATATAATTATTTTATTTTAAATTATTATAATTTAATAAATTATTTCAAATAATTCTTTAAAAAAAATTATTATAAAAGAAATATAATAAAGTATTTATATTTTCATCAAAAAAAAATACTAAATTGAAATATATATTTTTTATGTTTTGCATATATGTAGAATGTGTGACGTTGCTAGCACCAGAAAATCAATTAATTTTCAAGCTTTAGAATACCCAAATTCATTGTGAAATTTGAGATTTCATATGAAATTAAATGAAAATTCCTGTGGATAAATATACCAAGCTCATTATTTAATTCCCTTATTGAATCTTATTTCCAAATTATTCCCATATAACAATCATCGACACAAAATATAATCTACAAATATCAATCATGAATGTCACGAATGACATTACATAGTCTGACAAATTTTTAAAAAATCATAATCAGATTAAAAAATCCGTTCTCTATAGTTTTTTGCTTTTCTTGATTTATATTGATATTTTGGTATGCTTTTTTTTTTTATGCAGTTTTTCTTTATGGAAATAATAGATTCGTATAGAGAGTGTTTGGCTATGTTTATTTTAAAGAGTTTATAAACTCACAGAACTTATAAGATATGTTTAGATGTTCTAAATTCCTATATCTTATTTTAAAAATAAGTTCTTAAAGTGTTTTGATAAAATAAGACATTGCAACTTATAAGATGTTTTTTGAGCTTATAAGTTGTATTTTTGTTTTGTAAAAATTAGAGCTTACATATATATATATATATAAATGTAATGATGATTGAAAAAAATAAAATAAAATTAATTTAATGTAAATAAATATTTTTTTAGACAGTAGAAATGAAATATTAAAAAAAATATATATTTATGTTATTTTGTCTTTTAATATTGAAAAACTTATAAACTATTTGAAAAAAGCTGATGTGAGTCATTTTTTTTTTTTCTTTTAAGCTTACGAGCTCTTAATAACTGTTTTTGAAACTTATAAATTTATTTACTAATTAAAAAAATTATCAAATACTTTGCAAGAGTTTATAAACTCAACCTAACACTCCCATAGTATTATAAATAAGTTGTTCTAAGATATTTTATAGCTAGTTTGCCAAACTAAAAGAACTTGTGAAAAATTGTCTTATGAAAAATAATACCATATTAAAAAAATTAAAGAAAACGAAGAAACACAACGGTAATTTACCAAAACAACAAAGAAAAACAACGGTAAAAAAGCCAATTATAATTTATAATAAATAAATAAATAATCATCACCGTTTCCTTTTCTAATCTTTGTTCCATCGGCGATCTCAGTCGGTTTCGATGGCCTCTTCCAGTTCCGGCAATTTCATACCCGCCCCTGGTATATACATCACCACCAAACTCCATTAACGCTGAGCAATGGGTTCTTGATTTCTCGTGAATATATATAATATGCCCATTTCTTGATCAACGGTTGTGGAGTCTTAACTGTATTGTGTCTGTTGGTGGGTTTCTTGAAAATTTTCAGAGGCAGTTCAAGTTCTTGTATCTTCGCTGGCAGATGAGTCTACCATGGTCAGAGAAGCATCGGCTGCTACTCTCAAAGACATAGCTTCCCTGTAATTTTTACTCTCGTTGTTCATTTTGTTGCAATGATTGTGAATATGCCTACATAAGTCTGCCATGAATGGAGTTTTTGGTTTAAATTGGATGAATTACGGAACCTTCTTGTGTTTCTTGGAATTTTATTGTAAATTGAACGAATTCTGGAATGTTTCTTGAAAACCTCTTATGGTTCTTGAATTCTCGTGTCTCTTGAAATTCTCTCATGGTTCTTGGATTTTTATTCTAAATTGTATGAGTTCTTCAATGTTTGTTTTGAATTTCTTGGCTCTGTGTTTCAAAAAATCATCACATGGTTACTGGGAACCTTAATCCAAACCGAATGAATTATTGAAACTGTATTCTGGTTCTTGAGTTCCACCCCCCCCCCCCCCCCTCCCTCATTCTAGATTGACTGAATTTATTGAATGTTTGTAGGAACCCGCTTCTGGTTCTTGATTGTTGTTCAACTGTGTCCCGTGGTGGTCGAAGGGTACCTATTACTTTTCTAGATTTTATTTAAGTGCTACTAGGATAATGTTGAATGGTGACCGGACGTTGCGTATTTTGGTTTCAGAGATTTGGGAATATAGCAGGACTATTTCAAGTTATGTCTGTGGCAATTTGTGCATTGGGTAAAGGTGATGTTGATCCACAGTATATGGCAAAGCTTGCCAAAATAGCTGCTGCCGAGATCATCTCAACCAGGGTACTATGTCACCGCCATTGGTTCTTGTAAATTAGGATTTAATCGTTGTACTCTTTTTTTATTGTCTATTTTTTTAGTTTTATTTTCTTTCTATGTATAACGATCTATTTACAGTACTTGTACACAATGCTATGTTCAAGTACACTTACTTGTGTGTTCTAGAAAACTAAAGAGAGGGAGTGAGTCTTGAAAGAATTTTGGAGAATATATTTTTGTATCATTGCCAAACTTAACTTTGGTTTGCATCTAAAATTTTGTGCTGCTATTTGTTATACTGTTGAAGTAAATAGACTGTTGTGGTTTCCTTTAAAAGGAATAAAGGAACTTGTTGACATGGAAAATTGGTTCTATTCAAAAAGTTTCACATCTTGCCTCTTCATTTTCCTCTCTTGTATGTTTTCATTCATTTTCTCATCAGAACTAATCACTTAGTCATTTTTTTTTAATTTTAAAATAGTGTTGTCATGTTTAATTGTACTCTTGTAGGAACTTAATGCTGATTGGCAAAGGGCTGCATCTGGTGTACTGGTTGCATTAGGTTTACATCTTCCTGATCTTGTAAGTTTTTTCATTTAGACTGCTTTACACACGTGCTGCTGATTATAAACTTTTGAGTTTATTCTCTTAAGTATTTTCCTGCAAGGTTCTCACGTTGCAGCTCAATACTATGCGTCTTGAGTCATTTGCAGTCTTGATCTGATTGATTCAGAAATGCAAAATATCACACATGCAATCTTACTCTTGA
Source organism: Petrea volubilis (assembly GCA_026212405.1). Lineage (NCBI taxonomy): Eukaryota > Viridiplantae > Streptophyta > Magnoliopsida > Lamiales > Verbenaceae > Petrea > Petrea volubilis. Next base: position 35,570 of record JAOWBU010000189.1, on the reverse strand, counting down.
TTTCTGGGAAGCTGAATCATCCATACTAGGCCTCACTAGAGCAAGGCATATATCAAATTTAATTTAATCCTGACATGAATTCTTGCTTTGTGATGATAGCACAACACCAGCAGGAATGTTTTTTGTAATGCAATACGTTGACTGTTGTGGGATGAAGACCTACACCCTAACCACCCTGTTTTCAGGAGCTTCACCAATATGTTGCTTTGTCTTAGTTACTAGAGATGGTTATAACTTAGCTTAGTGGACAAAAAAAATGTTGCTAATGGTTTCATGGGGATTCTCTTTTGACATATTATGCATAAAAAGAAAACACATATTTACGCTGTTTTCTATTTCGTTTTTCAATTTTCAGATGATGGAGGAAATATTTCTTCATCTATCTGGATCAAATTCAGCCCTCCCAGCTATGGTTCAAATACTTGCGGATTTTGCTTCATCTGACGGTGTGCTATCTTCTTTAGTTTCTTTCTACAAACTTCAATTAAAATGGTCTGGATTTCAGATGTTCGATTTTGTTTTCTTAATCTTGTTGACTAATGCAACTTTTGTGACATGTGAAGCTTTTCAGTTCACTCCACGGCTCAAAGGCGTACTTAAGAGAGTACTACCAATTCTTGGGAATGTAAAAGATGTCCATCGGCCAATCTTCGCAAATGGTATGCTGTCTTTGGTTGCATCTATGCTTTTACTAGGTAGACTGAGGTTTTTATGCTGTTGTTCCAATTGATGTATTATTTTAATGGTCAGAGTATTCAATATAAATAGCCAAGATGATGGTATTGTCATATGGAACTTTGGGGGATGGATTCTTATTTACATCAAACATGAACCACTTTCTATCTTAGAAGACTCAAATTAAATAGCAAAGATGATAGGGATAGATGATTGTGTTGCTGCACTTCAGGAGATAATTCTGATAACAGAATTTGGTATATGAAAATGGGGGTGAAGTTGCATGTTCCTTGTAGGAAAAATGGCCGCCTAGGGGTCTTGCCTGGTGAGCTAAATAATTTGCAGATCTCATTGATGCATGGATTCACAATTGATTGTTAAAAGGAAAACAGATTATTATGTTTCAATTAATTCCATTATCTTGCATTTTGCTTGATGTTGGTTACACTAGCTTCTGATACTTAATAGAAATGGTATCACTGTATGATACTCCGAAAACAATATGTACACCATGATATGTAGATCATTCTTTATTGTATTTATATTGAGGGAAAATTTTGGTCTTTTTCCAGCATTCAAGTCCTGGTGTCAGGCTTGTTGGCAATACAGCGTTGAATTTCCACTGTTTACAGTTATTGATGGTGATGTTATGTAAGGCCTATTTACTTGTCTCTACTTAATTCTGCATGACTTTGTTTAATTTCCACATATGATTACTTTGGATTGTAATGAACCATTTGGTGCAGGTCTTTCCTGAACTCTGCTTTTGAGCTTCTATTGAGAGTTTGGGCAACTTCACGGGATCTCAAGGTTTCTGTTTGAAAATATACATATGTTTCTTCTCTCATGTGGTTATTTTTTCTTTTGTCTGGATGGCGATCTCAAACTTTCTTATGTTTTGTTTGATGCATTATGAATCGGAGTACATTCTTAATGCTTTCCATGTATTTTATTAGTCTACAAAATAACTGATGGATAGGATAGATTCTTTTTGGATGCTTTTGAGCTGTTTGCATTACACTCATACTTGTGTGAAATCCCTTTTGGGAAGATTGATGTCAAATTCCTCAATATCTGTTTTGGTTTTAATCACATTGGATATCTGTGATGACTTTAATACCATTTACCACGCCAATCATGCCTTCCTATGAAGGATTACAACTAAGACCGTTTTTGCCATTGTCTGCTTGTCCTAGCGCTTAGCTTGGTCCCAGGTAAATAAGTTTCCTTCCACCTCATTCATTATTGGGATCACGAAATATTTCTATATTGTTGACAAATTATTGCAACTAGCCTCCTGTGAATTGACATATAACTTACGAGCCTGTGGTTTCTAGGTTTACTTAGTCTAACAATAAAAAGTGCTTGGTCTTATCAAATGAACTTCTTATCGTCTATCACGCTGAAATTTTAAGAAGATATTTTACCCTAGAGGGGAAAATTATCACTACCACGCCTAGACGCAGAAGGGTGCTTGATCTGCAAGGCACTGGAAGAAAAAATCTTCCTTTCAGTATTTGTATGAGTGTTGACAGTTTCTCCTGAAGTTTAGTAGGAAGACTATAGTTTGGTCAATGATATAGTTTGTTTTGTTTATGCAGGTCCGTGTATCTACAGTTGAGGCTTTAGGCCAGATGGTTGGTCTTGTAACCCGGACACAACTGAAATCGGCTTTACCAAGACTTGTACCCACTATTTTGGAGTTGTAAGCTGTTAGCTTCATTTGTTAGTGTATATATTTTTCCTAGTTAACAAAATAATATGTGACTATCCTACTGTTTGTCCTCTTGTACTTAGAATAACTAATTTCTGATACTTATCCGAAGATGGTATTGCGTTGTTTATCAACTGATCAATTAATTAGATATGGTTTTTGTCTTTCTTTCTTTTGTCGTTTTTTTTAAATGTAGGTATAAGAAAGATCAAGATATTGCCTTTGTGGCTACATGTAGTCTCCACAATCTCTTGAATGCTTCCTTACTTTCAGAAAGTGGTCCACCTTTGCTCGACTTTGAGGTCAGTGAATGTAATGTGATTTTATTGTGAGGGTATTGGACCTCTTGGTATAAGTATGTTTTATTTGTATGCTTGACATCCTAGAAGATTGTGATGTATTTTCTTTTCTTTTTTGTGTTTTCTCATATATGTGGTCTCCATTATTTTCACCCATCTACACTTTGCGTGCCTGTTAGCTGCCATTTTCTCTTTTTAAGATTATCTATATGTAGATTGTCCTGGTTAGCTATACTTTGCATGCCTGTTGTTCACTAATGATTTTTGTTCGTCAGTCAGTTAGTAAGATGATACTATTGGGATTACATCTGCAAGATGCAATTGATTAGTTAAAGGTGCATAAATGTAAACCATGTAAAATGTATAGGTTTGACGACCAGTAGGATGTGATAACTTCTCTGTTTTTGTTTAATTTATCAATCTTGTCCACTTAATGCCGCCAAGATGTTCTGGCTTTATGAATTCTGAATTTACAGGACCTTACTGTCATTCTATCAACACTTCTTCCTGTGGTTTGCATCTGTAATAACAATAAACAGCATTCAGCTTTCTCAGTGGGACTGAAGGTAAATATGTCTGGTTGTGCTGATTCCATCTTTTCTGATGCCCGTCTTGTTTCTGTATAATATTGGGCTTGAGAATGTATATATCTTTGATGCGTCTCTGAATTATCTCTCTTTAAATGCTGAGATTAAGTTCTTTCTCTTTGATGATTCTGCTCCTTTCAGCAATTGTTTGCTTATGCTATTACTTCTATACCTAATTTGTTTGGGTTGCCAATTGTGGGATGATAATAGAAATCCTTATTACTTCTATGCTTTTTCAGCTATTTCATTCTCCCAAATTTTTTTGATGAAGTTTACGGATCAAATTATAGATCCCAAGAGATAGAACCTTTTGTGGATGGAAACTTTTATATGGACTTTTATTTCTAGTGCATCAAATATTTACGATAGAAAATCTTTCTATGTTGATTATATATATATTTCTTCATTTCCGTGTTTACATATATTTTTAGTTCTTTTTCTGGTCAACATAATTGTCTATGTTACTCTATGATAGTCTATCTTCTTACCTTGACTCATAATTAGTTTATGTATTTTATGCAATTGCAGACCTACAATGAAGTTCAACACTGCTTTCTCACCATTGCTCAGGTGTACCCAGAAGATATGTTTGTGTTCCTTCTCTATGTGGGTAGCATTGCTAAAAATATATTTTGATTCTATTAGTTATTTATGCGTACAAAGATTGTAAAGTACAACGAAACCTTATCCTGTCTCCTTCCCCTGATGAAAACCTAAAACCTGAGGAAAATGAAGGAGAGAAGCCAAAAAATTGTATATTATATGCAAAAGTGTTGGGGCTTAACGTATGATGTGTATTCCAGAAATGCAGGTTGAAAGAAGATACTCTAACTTTTGGAGCACTTTCTGTCTTAAAGCATCTTTTACCCAGGTCAGCTTTCTTTCTTTCTTCCTTTTTTTTTTCTTTCTTTTTCGCCTTTAATAATAAATAAATGTTCAGATTCCATGATCTTCTACCAACTCAAGCTTTCATTAATTCCTTCTGAAGATTATCTGAAGCTTGGCATGCTAAAAGGCCTTTGCTAATTGAAGCAGTGACAAATTTGTTAGATGAGAGTAACTTGGCTGTTTGCAAGGCACTTTCTGAGGTGGTGTCTCAACAGAAATAGTACTCATTTCATTTTTTCCTTTTTTTTTCTTGTTCTTTTTTTTTGTTAGGCAGCACTAACTTTTTCTTATTCTATATATTCACCATCATTGTAGTTAATCGTTGTTATGGCTTCCCACTGCTATTTGGTTGGACCATCAGGAGAGCTGTTTGTAGAATACTTAGTACGCAATTGTGCAATGGCAGATTCGGATAGGGCCGACATTGATAGTTCGAAAGACTCGATTATGTCAACTGGCTCTTTCTATCCTTTCCTGCTCAAGAGATCTGAGGTTTGATCTTTGCCTAGGGTGTTTAGCATTCTCTGACTGCATCTTTATGAATGCGATGTACATCTGGTTGAAACTTGATAATTTGCCGGATAAAATTGTGTAACTATGCTTGACCTGTATCGCCACTGTATCCATCAATAATCAGAGTTGGGGGCATGGAAAGGAATTTTTGCCTCTGGCTTTCTATCTCATTTCTGAGTAAAAGTTAAAACAAAGGAAAAACGGCAGTATCTTATGGCTGTGTGTTATTTGGATTTGAAATTCCATTGCATAGAAGTTGCTTAAAAAGTTGATCCTTCATCATTGGATGAAGTTCTCACTTATTTATATTCCAGCTTGTGTTCATATAGTATGAGATTGCTTGTATTTTTGGATTTTCATTTAGGCTTGTTCATTTTTGCATATTGAACTTTTTAAGTGCTATGATCGTTTACAGGTAAAGGTCGGAGGTGTATGTCCAACAGATTTACGTGAAATCTGTGAAAAGGGTCTTCTTTTAATAACCGTCACAATACCTGAAATGGAGGTATATTGAACCCTTGGGTCTATTCCTGCTTTGCCCTTGTCATATCTTTTCTTTTTCGTTCTCCTGTTTCGCTGATTATCGTTGGCCGATTTTATCATAATAATATTTTGTTTGACATTTACAGCACATGCTCTGGCCATTTTTGTTGAAAATGATCATACCGCGAATTTATACTGGTGCGGTTGCCACGGTATGATATACTGCGTGTATATGTCACAGAAATGCAATTCAACCTCTCCATTCTACAGTCCTCTGGCATACTTTCTGTCTGCTGAATTATGATTTTCCATCCTGTCTTTAATATCTTTAGTTTGTAAATTGTGTTTTTTGCTCTCAGTAATTTAATCTGCCCATATAGGTCTGCAGATGCATCTCAGAATTATGCAGACATAAACATTCTCAAAGTGATACAATTCTTTCTGATTGTAAAGCCCGTGCTGATATTCCTAGACCTGAGGTTTGATATCCTTGTTATATATACATATCTAATTTGCAATTCTGATAAAACTGTATTTCCAAATAACCGCGTGATTACTAAATTCAGGATCTGTTTGCTCGTCTTGTGGTGCTTCTCCACAATCCACTGGCAAGGGAGCAGCTTGTGACTCATATTTTAACTGTAAGTATGCGTTGTCTTCTACCTTGAGCAATTTTGTGTTTGTATCTGTGGGCAAAAGTAAGTGCAGAACTGGATTAATTATCTTTGGAGGATTACTTGTCTACAGGAGTACTAGTCATTAATTATATTGAACAATATGACATTGGACCTTTAGATCCATATCCTTAATGTTTGACAAGCAAATATTGCTGATGAATATCATAGGTCTGTATAATTTGTCTTTCAAAGCTTAGGATGCCATGGTTTGGGTTTCCTATTTTTGACATCCTTCTTATCCTGAAAGAGGCTTGCCAATAATTTGCAGAAACTTTGTTTTTTAGGGTGTCCGTCTTCTTCCTATCATAACTAAATTGCCCTTTTGATCCTGAAAAGACATTTTGTGTCTCCTTACCAAGCTCAGCTGCTGACTGCATTGTCCTTTAAGTTATCAACAAAGTATTTTTTAACAAAGTTCAGCATCAAAAGCTGGCCCTTGTTGAGCCAACAAAGACTCAATTTCACTCATGGGGGTAATTCATCAGGAAATATTCTACATCAAATGTAATAATTTATTTCCATGAGTGATCGTTTGTGGCCGAGTAATTGTTAGAATGGAATCAAGGTGTAGCTTGGCTAATGAGTAGAATTATTTGACTTTTTATATGTTGTATCTGCAGGTCCTTTATCAGTTAGCTTGTCTGTTTCCCAAGAATATCATCTTGTTTTGGCAAGAAGAGGTATAGCAGGTTGATATTGTTTGTTAATTTTAAGTTGATTATTTTTGTGGACTAGCTTTGTTGGTAATTATTTACTTTATAGGATTGATTCTCTATGTGACAATCAACTTCCCTTTATTTTCGGATTAACTTAGATGAAATTGTGCAGTTGGAGAAAGTGAGTGACTGGAGGGTTTGCATAGCAGTCAGATTGATGTGTGATATGTCTTCGAATTCGAGTAGCGTTAAAGATGAACTTCAAGTAAAATCTACAAGATGGCCTTAATTTTGGGGCACATTTGCCTTTTTAACTTTGGGTTTCCTGTCACCTTTTTGATCTGAAATATTTTATTTTATGTTGTCTTGCGGACCCGTGGTAACTAAATAGTATTTTTTTGGCGACATTTCAGCCACGTGTTTGTGAGAGTATTTTGTCCATGTGATGTTTTATACTTTGAAATGGATGGTTTTAAATTTGTGAATATCGTTCCTTTCAGTTTTCTTTAAAATTTTATACTGATTATGTCTCAGATTGTGCACATGTAGGTACAAGGTTGGTACAACATGACAATTCTGTTTTAACTGTTTGCTCTCTTTTGTAAGCTCTAGATTCCCAAAATGAAAGCTTATGTGAGTGATCCAGAAGACCTAAAGCAAGATCCATTGCATCAAGAGACTTGGGATGACATGGTTATTAATGTAAGCTCTGGCGGCTTTTGTTGATCTTTGCGTTTTAAATTGATAAATTTCATTCATAGCTTTCATAGATGGGGAACATCATTAAGAGCTTGTGATATTTGCTACATAGAAGAGATCTGTTGATAAGTTCACACAAACTCTTTGTTCTTCCAAAATCACGCCCCTTCTCTTCTCTCAATGGTAAAATTTCTCTTGCATAAAATTGATGTTAGAATATATTTCGAATGTACTTTGTTTTATCTGGTTTATTTTAGGTAATAAATCGTACATGTATCAATATCATTGTTGCAATCTAAATTAATCTCATCTCTATGTATATGGTATCAGTTTCTTCAATACGTCATCTAGATATCCATCCCATTTTTGATCATGTATGATCTTTGGCTCCTACTTTCACGAAAATCTAGGAACATGTAAGTTGGATGTGACAATGGATAGAGACCACTAATTTTGGTGGGTGCCACTTATATAAACTTTATTTGTGGCCTACAGTTTGTAGCAGAATCATTGGATGTGATTCAGGATGTTGATTGGGTGATCTCTCTAGGAAATTCTTTTGCTAAGCAGTATGAACTCTATTCATCTGATGATGAGCACTCTGCCCTGCTTCACAGGTATGGCGCATTGTTATGTAACAATTTTGTTTATGGGTCAGATTTTACTTTACTTTCCTGTCTATTTTCCTCTTTTTGCCTCTATATCTCCTTTGGGTATTAATCGTCCTGAAAAATAAATAAAATTTATCAAAGATACCAGAGACCACATTTGGGACATAAAGGAGTTAAACTTGGTAGCCATGTACTTAATGTTGAGACCCCAGTTTCTTCTATTTTGTGGGCTTTGAATCACATGGAAATTGTTACTTTATCATAGAAACGTCACAATATTGGTCGCTGGAGTTGGAAAAAAGAAACAAGTAGCCCTTTTAAATAAATATCGATTGGACTCTGCAGGAAAATTTGATATTCGATTATGATCATGCTTCTTTATGGTTCATGTGCATTTCTCTATGTTTTTGACATGCATTGTGCTCAATGTTCGATTTTCCAGTCTTTTGTGTTTAAAGTTGGACTTTCCTACTACAGGTGCCTAGGCATGTTGCTGCAGAAACTACATGACAGAACCTATGTCCGCATGAAGATTGATTTGATGTACATGCAAGCCAACATTGCTTTGCCAGTAAATAGACTTGGTCTGGCGAAGGCCATGGGATTGGTAATCACTATCCACATAAAATGCTATTTGCTCGTTCTTTGGTCAACTTAAGTTTTGGGAACAAGAGGTTTATTTAATCGATCCTGTTGAGTAAATGATGCTTGTTGCTTGTTGCTTGTTGATGTATTGGCACCTAGGTTGCTGCATCCCACCTGGACACAGTTCTGGATAAGTTAAAAGAAATCCTTGATAATGTTGGTGACAGTATCTTCAAAAGGTATATATGCCTTTGATTCTGGCTCCTATAGTCTATTACATCTTTGTAAAAAACTTAGGGAATGAGGTTTGCCATGAATCTAATTGTCATGTTCGGTATCATGTATTACATGGCTGTAAGATGTCATGATGATGGTTGAAAACCATAAGGATAACCATTGAAGTAAAAGTTCTCCGTCTATGAGTTTTAGAATGTTAGAAATTCATGTTGGAAGCAATAGAGGAGACACAAAACGTTGCTATATTTAGCATTTGTCTAGAAACCAGTCAATCTGGCCATTGATGTATTCCTAATGCTGTAGCACATCTAGGTTGCTTATATTCTAAAAATAAATTCAGTTAAACATCTCTTTGGCTATTTAACTCAAAATATTTTCAGTTGTATCTAGTATCATGTGCGTGCATTATGCTACTAACAATCAATGCGTTCTTTGGATTGGAACAAACACACACTGTTGCAGGTTTATTTCATTCTTTTCTGATAAAGCTAAAATGGAAGAATCAGATGATATTCATGCTGCATTGGCTCTTATGTATGGGTATGCTGCAAAGTATGCGCCATCAACAGTGATTGAAGCCAGAATAGATGCACTTGTGGTATGTTGGCAATGTTGTTCTGTTGATTTTCTGTTCCTGCCTGCTCTGAATGTTGTGAAATCTATATATAATGTGTCTCCGTATGTATGGATTTGCTTCTTTCCTGATGGTGCCTGAACTTGCATTTTATGGGATATTATCTTAATTCATTAATTTGCTTGAAACTTGTGTAGTGAGAAGACATGTATTCGACAATAGAGAAGTGTAATGCCCGTTTGTACCTACGAAGCATTAAGTTGTGCACTTCTTGGAACTTGTCTGATATGAAATCACGTACGAGGCGGAGTGGGCATGCGAAGGTCTAACCATTTTTTTGGTGCTGACTGATTTGCCTGCCTTGTTAATTGAACGGGACTATGGACTAAAATGTTTGTGAAAAGAGAAAGACAAGAAAAGAGAGAAACAAAAATGTGTGTATATTATTTACACTAATCTAACCCCTTTAAATAGAGACTAGTTAGACATACATACATGAAAATAAATCCTTTTCCTAATACAATACGTAATTGAAGAGATTTAGAATTCTAGAGATATTCTAACACTCCCCCTCAAGTTGGAGCATATATATCTATCATGTCCAACTTGTTACATAGAGTTTTAAATTCATTTCCCCCCAAAGCTTTAGTAAATATATCGGCAATCTGTTCTGAGGACAGAGTGAATGGAGTACTGATAATGCGGCTCATTATGGCATCTCGAATGAAATGACAGTCGTACCTCAATATGTTTCGTCCTTTCATGAAACACTGGATTAATTGCAATGTGAACAGCTGCTTGATTGTCACAGTGCATTGGTAAAGGTTCAATATAAGTGAACCCCAATTCTCCTAGTAAGCTCTTGAGCCACAACATTTCGCTTGTGGTATGTGCTATAGCACGATATTCAGCTTCTGCACTAGACCGAGCCACAATTGTCTGCTTCTCACTCCGCCATGTCACTAGATTTCCCCCCAACATACGTACAATAGCCAGAAGTAGACCTTCTATCTCCTTTAGACCCAGCATAATTTGCATCGGAATAGGCTTCAATCTTTAGATGTCCATGTTTCTTGAAGAGTAATCCTCTACCGGGAGAGGCTTTTATGTATTTTAAAATTGGCTAACAACTCCAACTGCAAAAGATATGTCTGGTCTAGTCATGGTCAGATAGATCAGCTTTCCCACTAGCCTTCTGTATTTTGTTTTGTCTTCTAAATACGTACCATCATTCTCCCAGAAATTCGAGTTTAATTCTATAGGAGTGTCAACTGGTTTGGTCCCAAGTAAGCCAGTTTCTTGTAGCAAGTCAAGAGCATACTTCCTCTGAGACAACGAAACCCCTATGCCTGCTGTGTGCGATCTCAATTCCTAGAAAATACCAAGGAGGACCCATGTCCTTAGTAACAAATTGGTTTTAAGTACTCTTTAGCGACTTCTATTCCCTCGACGTCACTGCCAAAAACAAGAATATCATCAACATACACAATTAGGACAACCATACCCGATTGTCCACGTTTCACAAAGACAGAGTGATCTGCTTGACACCTATGAAAACCAAAATCACTTATGACCCGACTAAACTTGTCAAACCAGGCTCGAGGACTTTGTTTTAAACCATAAATTGCCTTCTTTAGTCGACATACCATATCTTTCCTCTCCCCCTGAGCAACATACCCAGGAGGTTGCTCTATAAAGACTGTCTCGTGCAAATCACCATAGAGGAAGGCATTTTTGACATCCATTTGATACAGAAGCCAATCTTGATTAATAGCCAAGGAGAACAACACCCGGATGGAGTTAAGACGAGCAACCGGGGAAAATGTCTCGAAGTAGTCAATGCCATAAGTTTGAGTAAAGCCTTTCGCAACGAGGTGAGCTTTGTACCGATCGATAGTGCCATCTGCACGATACTTGAGGGTAAAGACCCAACGACAAGCAACAATGTCAACACTAGACGGGGAGTGACAAGTTCCCAAGTCCCCCGATCAATAAGGGAAGACATCTCCTCATCCATTTCCTGTTTCCACTTGGGATGTCGTAGTGCCTCATGGTGAGTAGATGGGATAGGTTTTGTAGAAAGAGAAAGAGCAAAACTACGATACGAGGGGCTAAGGTTATCAAAAGACATATAATTGGTGATGGGATGAGCAATACACGAATGTTTACCATTGCGCAATGCGATGGGTAAATCCGTGTCCGAAGAAGAGGGGATGGAGGAGGATTGATCTACAGTAGAGGAAGGTGGATTAGTGGTGGCTAGAGGCACAGTGGTCCGTGGTGGCCGGCGTCGTGAATATACCTGCAGAGGTGGATGACTGTCGGAAGAAGACCGAGCAGGAGACAATTTGGTTGGGATGGGTAAAGGAACTGATGGAGATGAGGTAGCATCAGTGGAATAGTAGGGTGTCAACTCAAAGAAGGTGACATCAACGGAAATAAAAGACTAACAAGAAATGGGATCATAACAACGATACCCTTTTTGTCTACGAGAGTACCCAAGGAAAGGACACTTAACAGAGCGGGGTGAAAGTTTGTCAAGACTAGGCGAGGAGATGTGGACAAAGCAAACGCACCCAAAAACCCTCGGAGTAATATGAAACAAAGGCCGATCAGGATAAAGACTTAAATAGGGAATACGCCATGAAGAACAATGGAGGGTAAACGATTGATAAGGTAGCAGGCAGTAAGGACAGCATCCCCTCAAAACGTTTTGGGAACATTCATTTGAGTCAAAATGGTACGCGCAACATCCAAGAGGTGTCGATGTTTGCGGTCAGCGACACCATTCTGCTGAGACGTATGGGGACAAGTTGTTTGATGTATAATACCATTACATTTGTTTTTGAACAAACTCCAAGGCATTATCAGTGCGTAGAACACGAATATTAACAGAAAATTGAGTCTTTATTTCGTGATAAAAAGACTTGATTACAGAAGGGACTTCAGACCTATCTTTTAACAGGTAGACCCATGTCATCCTAGAGTAATCATCAACAAAACAAAGAAAGTACCGAAACGCACCATGAGACTCGACTCGACTCGACAGGGACCCCAGATATCAGAATGAACTAATTCAAAAGGTACAGAACAACGCTTTTCGACACGAGGTGGAAAGGAAGCACGGTGATGCTTTCCTAACTCACAGGACTGACAATTTAAACTAGCAGACGCAATGGGTAACAAATGTTTTAATGTAGACAAAGGCGGGTGACCTAACCAACAATGACATTGAAAAGGGGTAAAGGAAGCAGAGAGAGCTTGAGGGTCCACAGGTGTATTGGCCGTGTGTAGGTAGTAAAGACCACTATGCTCATGACCGTCACCAATCGTCTTCCCCGTGTGTAGATCCTGAAAGACATAATGAGATGGAAAAAACGTTACCGAGCAATAGTGGGATTTAGTAGGTTGACTAATGGATAATAAGCTAATAGGAAAATTTGGAGCAAATAAGACATTATTTAGAGTAAGAGCATTATTGGGTGTAACAACACCAGAACCTGATACAGGAGAATATGAGCCATCTGCAAAGCGAATAGGTTTGAGAGAGGAAGAACAAGATAATGAGGAAAAATGGGACTTAATACCAGTGATATGGGTGGAGGCACCTGAATCTAATAGCCAAGACTCACCAGGAGACGCTATGAATGCACCTGTAGGTTGGGAAATAGCAGAGCTAATGGAGTGAGTTGAATGAGTTTGAACGAGTTTGTCATACTCTTCTCCGCTTAAGATGACCTGATCCGAGGTAGGTGGAGAGGCATGAGTATCAGTGGGAACAACGATGGCCCACTCTGGTTTACCAAACTTCTGCCAACAGTGATTGGAGACGTGATTGGTATGACCACAATGTGTACAGGGAGGAAATTTGCCACGACCACCACAACCGCGTCCTAGTATTAGATGTGGTACCCCTAGGATTGCCGCGACCATGGCCACGAACAGCCGAGGTAGAGGCCTCAACAGTAGGAGTGTGGGATCTGAGATGCCCGTAGATACACGTAGAACTCGGGAGAATGCAGTGGGCAATGTTGGAACGGTGTCACTGGCTAAAATTTGATCACGGGCTGGTTGAAGAGAACTGTCTAATCCAGATAGAAATTTGGTCACCCAAAATTCTTCCCATTGAGATTTGTGGGTTTCGAGATCACAGTTCAACGGGTGGTATAGGAGAATCTCATCATGAACACCCTTAATAAGAGAATAGTATTCGGCCACATTCCTATCATCCTGTTTCATGGAAAACACTTTCTCATACGACTCAAAGACTTGAGACACATATTTCTCGTTGGCATACATGGCATGGACGGTATCCCATATTTCCTTGGTGGAGGCCAAAAACATCAAATTCGAGACGACAGATTCTTCCATACTATTCAATAACCAGGCCATGACAACATATTCATCCTTTTGGCATTCTTTAAATTTATCGTCCTTGGACTCTGGAGGATCCGAAAGAATATGGTCTAATTTCTCATTAGACCCAAGAAATAATTTAAAAGATTGGGCCTAAAGAAGATAATTGCGCCCGTTCAACTTAATAGAGGTACCCATGGAAGGTTTGGGTTCCGAAGAAGTTGCCATGAGAAGGGTGAGGTAAATTTGATACCCACACAAAAAAATGAGGCAGTTGTGCAAATAAGATAAAGAAAAAAAACTAAAAGTCTGAAAAGAAGAGAAAAAAAGTAATTACGAGAAGACGAAAAAGAAAAAGAGGAGAGAAAAAAAAAATGGAAAAGAAGACTGCTGGGACGAGAGAAGAGAGCGCAGCTTGAGCAGCATGCGAGGAACGAGGAAAGAGAGCCGTGGCTGGGCGGCGCAATGAATGAGAGAAGAGAGTGCGACTGGACGGCGCGCGATGGAAGAGAGCGCAGGTGGACGGTGCGCGATGGAAGAGAAAAGAGGGTGCGGCTGGGCGGCGCTCCAGCAGCAAGAAAGGAGAGCGCGGCTGGGCAGCGCGGGAGAGGGAAGAGAGCGCGGCTGGGCAGCGCGGGAGAGGGAAGAGAAAGTGACTGGGCAGCGCAGGATAGGGAAGAGAGCATGGCGGAACGCGCGATGAAGAAGAGGACAAGGCACCGGAGGGAGGTGTTCCGGCGAGGCACGCGGCAGCGGATCTAGGGTTTGGAAGGGTGGGATTCAGCCTTGAAAAACAAGGTTAGGGTTTTCTGATTTTTTTTTTTTTGGAAATTAATCGAACTCGCTCGATACCATGTGAAAAGAGAAAGACAAGAAAAGAGAAAAAAAAATCTGTGTATATTATTTATACTAATCTAACCCCTTTAAATAGAGACTAGTTAGACACGCATACATGAAAATAAATCCTTTTCCTAATACAATACGCAATTGAAGAGATTTAGGATTCTAGAGATATTCTAACAATGTTAATAGTGTGAATAAATTTTTATTGTTTTTGAGGGTCAGGCCAAGATCCTTGAAATATAATCATTCACTTCTCCAATTACGTCCCATGCCTCATATAAATGGTTGATGTTGGATATTTATGTTTGACCGTACTAATAATAGGATTTAAGAGCAATCAAGTACTTCTGTTATTGTTATGGAGTTTCTTGATATATACTGTATGCCTTACTACTGGTACTGAATTGATATTATTCACTGTTGTAGTAATATTTTTTAAGATTGGCGCAAATATAGTTATGGTGTTTCTTATATAACAATATACCAATGTACTTGAATTTGATCCTAATCAAGGTGGTAGGAGGATTATGAAACTTGTGGACAGATATTGTTCCTCTTCAGTACCTTTTGTTGCATGAAAGTACCTATTTCTTGCGTGGGGAACCACTAGAACTTTGATAGTTGTACATCTACTTTGTACTTGGAAAATTTTGACACATTGCTAATGTATTTTTTTTTTGATAGTTGTACTCACTAGTCCGGTTTTGTGATGACTTCGTGCATTTTTTCCTGACAAATTTGCATAGATTTCTTTGTGGCTTGAAACCTTCTATGTCCTTGTTTTACAGGGCACGAATATGCTTTCACGTCTTCTTAATGTACGCCATCCTACAGCTAAGCAGGCAGTTATCACAGCTATTGATTTACTAGGTTAGTCGGAATCTTTGAGGAATTCTTTTGTCTTTGCATTATAATGACATCTCTTCTTGTAACTTATATCCACAAGAGTTTTAAATGGGGAAATGAAACAATAGTAGGAGGTCATTGCCTTTCTACAAAGAGGTGGTTTTGGATCCATGACGAATGAGGTGAATAATTCTAGGAGACTTACCAGAAAGATTAACCCAGTCTGTAGGGAGGATATATTCTCTGCATGTTTTACTACTTGACCAGGCTTCATGTTTTTGCACCATACATCTGAAACATGATAAGCATCTTCTCATCTACAGAGCATGATATAAAAGTATAATTCATGAGGTACTTTAGTCTTAGTTGATCTATTGTAAATGTTGTGGATGGTCTTGCCGATGCAGGTCAGGCTGTCATTGGTGCTGCTGAAAGTGGCACATCATTTCCATTGAAAAGGAGAGATGTACTTCTTGATTACATATTGACTTTAATGGGTCGAGATGATGAAGATGGATTTTCCGATTCTAATTTGGAGCTCCTGCGCACCCAGGTTTGTTTTTGGGACTTATATCTATTCTGGCCATTCTGTCAGCCAAAAAATTGACTAAATTATTTTTACACGTAGATAAATGATGGGGCAAATAACACCGATATGCATAAAATCTTTTTTGATGGGGTAACATTGTAATGTCACACTAAAACTGAGTTTTTATAAAAAAATTGACTAAGTTATTTGTTGAACTTGGAGGATAAATATAATTCTATGTGTGTGTGCGTGTTTTAAAGAAAGTATCTCAAACATGGGGAATAATTATATAACTCAAATGGAGAAAAGCACAAAGGAAAATCGTGGGTTTACAATAATTCACAATTGAGTCAATAAGAGGTTTCACAATTCTTTCTATAAATATATTGCTAAATCTAGTATCAATAAACAAGGAGAATATTTGAAATAAGTTGACTTACTGCAAAAGGCTAAATGTCTTGTCACCTAATATTGCTAATTCACATTACTTCAAATGCGAATTATCGGTGTCAGATTTGAACACCAAGCATATGAAAAAAGTTCAAAAAGGTTTCTCTTGATTATGAGAATACTAGGAAATAGATAAATTAATTTTACTTTATCTCTTGATAAGGTTATGCCTTACATTGACCATTGTAACTTCTGTATTCATAAAAACATAGATACTTTTTTATATTTTGATACTTACATTAAGATATTTTTGCAATTTCAAATGTATGATGGGAGTCTAGCAGTTACTTGAAATTTTCTTGTTAGTGATCCTTGATAGTTTTAAAATTATGTTATCCATGGGTAACACATCCAAGTTTCTCTAATCTATTCAAAATCATGAATACAAAATTGTTATGTTTAAAACTGGAGACATCTTTACCCTTGTATCCACGTCAAACATGTCTTGTTTTCCTTGTTCTTGAACTTGACATTCTCGGTTTAGTCAATGCATCCTAAGATTATCCAGTTGCACAGCCCGATATCGGGACTTGTCTGTATCCCGCTCTTCCAATTTCTGTTACATAGCTGATGACATCTTTAGGCTGTTTTCCCGTCATAGTGATACCTTCTTTTTTCCTGCCCTTTTAATTCATGTTTCCCTGTATCTGGATGTTTCTATGCAGTCCCTTGCTTTAAGTGCTTGTACCACTTTGGTCTCTGTGGAGCCAAAATTGACTATTGAAACAAGGAACCATGTTCTGAAGGTGAAGGACGCTACTTAATACAGTTATTTGTTAGTGAGAATAGATTTTTCTCTGCTTCTGAATATTATACATTTGACATGAATATTATACACTTGACAGGCCACTTTAGGATTTTTTGGTTTACCAAATGATCCTCCTGATGTTATCAATGGTCTCATACACAATCTTATTACTCTTCTATGTGCAATTCTTGTTACAAGGTATTTATTCCTTCACAAATTACTTCGTTTAAATTTCGACTTGGATTTGCGAGCATTACTTCGAGTGTGGAAGACTCCTAGGCTTGCGTGTGCCAGCTTCATACTGTTCACCTGCTGCCAGAATAGAAACCAGTAAGATAAATACACCTAACAGAACCTGGTAAACTATAATGCAAGATTCCCTGGTTTACAGCTTGGTAATACTGGAGAGGCTGGCCTCTTTATTAGTTAGGTGGAAGCAGTTATTGCCCTTTATCTCAGGAAGGCGAAAACTAGCACATGGTCTAACTTATTACCCTATATGTCGCAGGAGCAAACACGAATGTGTAGTCTATACTGCTAAATGAAAGTATTGCAAAGAATACTATAATAATTGAAACGTGATCCAGTTCTGTAATTTGATAATCAAGGACATTTTCATTAAGGCAAATTCAATGTCTCCCAGGCAATCACCAAGCAAGAGCATTCACCTATAACAAAAGGCCTGCACTGGATAGCTATCTTTATTTCCGAAAGATTTCATTTGTTCTATGAAGTATTCCTATTTGCTATCTTTTTTGAACCCAAGCCGAATGAAGATGTCTAGGTGAAATTGATTATTTCTGCATTATCCTCTATTTGGTGAATTCTTGCATGTTGAGAGGTGGATAAGAGAAGATGCAATAACGGCAGAATCATGAGGAGAATTCCACTGGAGAATACAATTGTGAATATAACTATACAAACTGTTTTGAACTTTGTGTGTGATGTATCTGATACTTTGTTTAAATATCATACGAAGGTAAATCAGAACTGATCAAAGTAGTTCCAATGACATAGGTATTTCATAGCTAATACAATTTCTTAGGTATTGATACTCTTCCTTGTAGTCTCTCATCTGTCCTTAGTGAAGTTTTTTTGTTTAATGTTATAGAATTAGATTTAATGCTTGTACTAAGTCTATAAAAAATGTATTCAGAATAGGGAAGTTTAGATATTCTTGGCTTTTGTACACTCTATGTGCACAGCGCCTGATCTATCAATTATTTGGATTGGTCCCATTGCATTGAGAAGAAAATTTTGAGAATCTTTATTATAAGATGGTGGATATAACCTATGTTCTTTGACATATTCTATAGCTTTTTTGACAAATTATTTTATTCAGTGGAGAGGATGGAAGAAGTCGAACAGAGCAACTACTGCATATCTTGAGACAGATTGATCCATATGTTTCATCCTCTATCGAGTATCATAGAAAACGAGGTTGTCTTGCGGCTTATGAGTTGCTTCATAAGTTTCGGATGATATGTGTCAGTGGATACTGTTCTTTTGGCTGCCAAGGAAGTTGTGCTCACAACAAACAAATTGACCGAGTTTCAAATTCCAATTTTCCCAATTTACCATGTTAGTTTCTCTCTCTCTCTCTCTCTCTCTCGCGCTTGCTTGCTTGCTCTAGTCCCATCTATCATCTTTTGATTGTTTCTCTCTGATTTCACAAGCTTATGCTATTTTGGTTATTGTCAGCTGCATTTGTATCCCCAAGTCGTGATGCTTTGTGTTTAGGGGAGAGGATCATGGTGTATCTTCCACGCTGCGCAGATACAAATCCTGAAGTCAGAAAAATCTCTGCTCAGGTTGTTATCTTGTCCTATTAGTTCTTGATTTATATTAAATATGTATTGTTGGAGTTACGAAATATTTGACGACTCTTCTCTCTAATAGCTTAAGCTGTTAGATGAGGTAGTCATTCAACATGGTATTAGAGCTAGGCCAAGTAAGACGTCCTGTTTTGAATCTCACCGCCACCCATTTGAGAAAAAGAACTTCACGTGCAAGGCTTGATGCAAAAAAAAGTTCGCTTGCACATGCGGGGGGCATGTTGGAGTTAATAAATATTTGATGATTCTCCTCTCTAACAGTTTAAGCTTTTAGATAAGGTGGTCATTTAACATGTATGAACTAACATGGGCAGGTTTGATTGGTTTATTTTATTTTTCTCGATCAATAATTAGTTTCTTTTATTACAACGTATGACACAGTTTACGATATCTTCTTTGCTATGTGTTTTGACATCCTCTATCTGCAGGTTCTTGATCTATTTTTTAGTATCTCCCTTTCATTACCGAGGTCTGCAAACTCTAGTTTTGGAATTGATATTGAATTGAGTTATAGTGCTTTATCAGCACTTGAGGATGTTATTGCTATCTTGAGGAGTGTAAGTCAAATCAGAACTCTCTTCTTTGGATACTTATTTACTTCATAATTCTTTAAAGGACCGCGGGAAGGCAGGATGTGGTTTTGGCCTTTAAACTTCTGCTTCCATTTTAAAAATAATTTCTTCCCATTTCTACTTTTGCGTGTAGGATGCATCGCTTGATCCATCAGAGGTATTCAACAGGATTGTTTCCTCTGTTTGCATATTGTTCACTAAGGATGAAGTAAGAATTTACATATGTTAAAGTTTCTGTGTGCATCTTTTAACTTTTTGGTTCAGTTAAAGACTTCTATTTAACCTCATATCATCTCCTTTCACTTTGTACAGCTCGTGGCTGCCCTACATGTTTGCTCTGCAGCTATATGCGACAAGATCAGACAGTCTGCTGAAGGTGCAATTCAAGCTGTGATTGAGTTCATTACAAAGAGGGGCATGGAGCTGAATGAGTCTGATATCTCAAGGTGAAGTGACACAATTTTGACTTAAGTTCTGATTCAAGCTTTAAATAGATTTGATTTGTCTTAACTGAGATCCTTATGACTGTGGCATCAGGACGACACAATCTTTGCTTTCTGCTGTAATCCATGTAACTGAGAAGTACCTACGTCAAGAAACACTCAGTGCTGTATCCGTCTTATTTATCATTCATCTTTACCCAGTGATGATGGCAACAGGTTTTGCTGTGGTCTTTTCATGTTATTTATTGGCTCATGGAAGCTGGAAATGATTTGTATGACACGATTCGATTCTAGCCTTATTTTTAGTTCCTTTAACTGTTGAAAGATATCTTCTCTTGCTGAAAATACCAGCTCAAGAATAGTTTTCAATGAAGTGTTGGCTGCCGCTGAGAGAGATATAGCCACGAAAGATATATCTAGATTACGTGGTGGATGGCCAATACAGGACACTTTTCATGTAAGTATCATACATTGGCATATAGTATCATATCACTTGCTAATTTCTTAATTTTTTTATGGGATTTGTTTGCATCTGAATCTGATGTTTGAATTGTTTTACCCACTCTTGCAAATGGCATATTGGTGATAGTTGTTTGGCCTTATTGTGTGTTCATTCCATATCCTCTAAATGTCTTTTCTCCTTTTGCTGTTTCGTTTTCTCTTTTCTTCACCTGTTTCTTTGGACCTTTTTTCTATACAGTAAGTGCTCTCTCTCTCTCTCTCTCTCTCTCTGTCTCTCGCCTTTTCTTTTCTTTTTTTGGTGTTTATTTCATAAATGTTTTTGTTTTCCCCTCTTTGTGGAGTGGAGGAAGTAGGTTGTGTGGATGGAAAGAAAGATTCTCATGTATGGATAAAATGATTGAGATTCCCTTATTTTTTCATTATTTTTTTTGTAAGGAAACAATTATGGAAGCATGATGGACATGCTTTTGTGTTAAAATGCTAGTCTTTGCCTCCATTATGTCCATTAATGTCTCTTGGCTCCAAGTTTAAGAAGTGCTACTTTTTTCCCGTGATGGCTTGATACAATTTTACGTTTAATATCCCTTTCACCATTAAATCTTCACATGTTATTATGATCTGATGACTTTGTGCTCACAGCTTCTCAGTTTTCTATTATTTACTTGGAAAGGCATCTGTTGGTATCCAAGGAAGTGTTCCTTTTCAAGAATTCCAGATGTGACCAATTGTAAAATACTAAGGAGTCCTCAGTGATCCTATTAGGCAGTACTTACCGCAATCATTTTATGACTCACTACCGACTTAAAAGTCCAAAATGAGACTAAATTTTGAAGCTCTAATGTTCATTAGGCACTATCCTTACCATTTGAAACATCAGAATGACAGAAATGGCTTAGTACCTGCCATTGGTCCTTCACTGATCTGGCTACCTGGTTACTCTATGCAAAAGGAACATTTATCAGATACAATTGTTAATGTGCTGATGCTTACTGCAATTGGGTTGTGAACCTTATTTATGGCTACTATTAATCTTAATGTGGAATAACCTCCACAAAACATACATAATAACTCTTATATTCTTGTAGAGATTAGTCCATAAGCATTGCTTAGATGCATAAATAGTGGGGTCTTAAGTTCTTATTTAGACGAGTTTGCTGCAAAATCAGCCCGAACAGACTTAATAGTGGGAGAGGCTCATATTACCACCTATTTTTACTTTTCTATCCTCCTTTAACTTGCTGTATCGGGTGGTATTCATTTTATTTTCTTCTCAATTTTACAGCTTTTTTCCTTATATTGTTTGCTTTGTTGGAATTTTTAGGCATTTTCCCAGCATGCAGTTCTTTCTTATTCATTCCTGGAGCATGTAACTTCTATCCTCAATCAGACACCTATCTTTCAAGGTGAATATGGGAAGGGAGAGAATTCCAACAATTTGGGTGAAATTCCTGTAGAAGATAATGTGTTGCATGCTGCTGTTGTAGCTCTCACTGCCTTTTTCAGGTATACTTTCAATTGCATTATTTGTTTTCTCATCTGCATCTACAATGACCAACATTTAGTTCATGTTACTTGCAGAGGCGGGGGTAAAGTTGGAAAAAGAGCTGTGGAGCGAAGTTATGGTTCTGTCCTTGCGACTCTTGTGCTTCACTTGGGAACTTGTCATAGTTTAGCTAATTCTGGCCAGCAGGAACCACTACGGTAACGATAGCATGTTTTTCTTATGTATATGCCAGCAGAATTAGATACTTGGTGATTTTCCATTCTTTGTTGACCTTCTACTTTTGATTTTCAGCTCTCTATTGGTTGCATTTAATGCTTTCTGTGAATGTGTTGGTGATTTGGAGATGGGAAAGGTACATGCCTCTCAGGTTAACAGAATTTTTCACCAATATAAATATTAATAATTTGGTTCTGACGGGCTATAAAAACAAATTGCATGCAGATTCTGGCTAGAGACAGAGAACAAAATGAAGAGGAGACATCGATTGGTCTCATTGGGGACCTGGCTGGGTGTATTTCCATAAAAAGGCCAAAGGAGGTAGATTTTCTCTCCCTCTCTCCTCTCTCTCTCTTGATAAAGAGGTTATTTTTCTCATCAAGCTCTTAATTAATCCAGTTGTTAATCTGATCTATCAGTTTTAAAGTGAATGGGATATGTAAACAACATACATAAACAATAAGGAGCAACATACTTAAACAATAAGGACTTTCTTCTGTTGAAGGTGGAGTCATATGCGTGTTTTAGGCATAATTGTCGGTTAAATGACCCGAAGAATTATGATATATAGACATAATCTTGTCCTTTGTTACCAGAATTACTTTTTTTTTTTTGGAACGAATATCTGAATTGCAGTGTAAAGGAAAAGGAATTTCATGACTAGAAGAACTCAATACTTCAAATTTCTGCTTTTTAGCTTCTGTACGTTTTTTTATTCTCATTTTCACATATTCTATCACCCACTCAGGTTCCTGTAATTTCTTTGATTCTTTGTAAATCACTGGATCGTCCCCTAAGATATCTCCGGGAAGCTGCAGCTGCTGCATTCTCAGAGTTTGTGCGCTTTAGGTATATTTAAAACTCCCTCTCTCTCTCTCTCTCACTTTCTCACTAAACACTCATTGAAGTCTGTTATTTCTGAATATCATTTTCACTTTTGTGGACTATGGAGATTAGTGGTGCTACTACTTTGTTATTTCCTGGTTCAAATGATTTTCTGTAGAATTTGTTTTTGTGGAAAATAGAGATTATTGGCACTACTTCTTGTTATTTCTTGGTTCATGCTCAACTTAGTTGAAACCTTGCTTTTGCTTTCAACCTCTCATGTCAAGGTTTATCATTCTGCAGTGATAGTTTTGGTTCTTTGTTGGACCAGATGGTTGAAGGATTATGCAGGCATGTTTCTGATGATTCTCCAACTGTTAGGCGCCTTTGTTTAAGAGGACTTGTGCAGGTAGTTGATTGTAATCATCATCAATTTGCTTGGGATTTCTAAACTTGTGGCGCATGCTCCTACTTTGGCTGATCTAATTTTCCTTTTATACTATATGTGTTACTAAAGGATTGATGGCTTTACTTTGGCCCTTGTTGTTCCATGTATTTCGATTCTCTATCTCATGACCTAATTAAGGCTTAAAAAGGTACATTCTGCCGCTGACAATAAAATTGACCTCACCAGTAAACCCGTATCTACATTGTGAATTGGATGAGGATCCTCTTTTCATGAAAGATCTTCCTCAACATGTAAAATCTGGAGATATTCGACATGTATCACAAGTATTTCGGATGATAAGAGCTGGAGATGCATGTAAAAAAGATAAACATATTATCCTTATTTGAAAATGTTGGGGAATTTAGTAGTTTGTCTCCACTTTTTGAGGTATGAGCATTGCTTTCCTGCATGCCTTGCAGATGCCACCGGCCCATGTTGTACAGTATACTACTCAAATTCTCAGTGTTATAGTTGCTTTGCTTGATGATCCGGATGAATCAGTTCAGCTTACTGCTGTCTCGTGTTTGCTGACGGTGATTTCTCATCATGTTCTTTACGCCATTAATTAACCACCATCCAAAAAAGGGAAAAAAAGGAAAAGAAAAAGGGAAAAAGAAAGAAGAATAAAGAAAAGAAAAAGATATAGGTTCTCAGATCAACATCTAATTTGTATCATCATCTCTCTAATTGTACTATATTCACATTATAGGTTCTCGGATCGTCTTCAACGGATTCTGTGGAACCCATTTTGCTTAATCTTTCAGTTCGGCTTCGTAATCTTCAAGTAAGTTCTTTGATGCTTGAGCTTTTTATCATAATTTTCTAAGATACAGAAGTAGTGGGACTTCTTGGCATCGTCAGGTAAGTTTGTAATTTATGGGAATATATATAAATTTCTGGTCGTGTTGAAGTAAATGTTCAACAAAAGCTGATTGATTTCCAAGAGCATTTGGTAGCTAGCTCAGGCAGCTAAATGGCGTAGAATATGCAGAGGGGCTAAGTAATGCTACACTTTTGTACTTCATCCATTCATATTTGAGTGATTCTATTTCCTTTCCACATTTCAGAACTCCACATGAAATGCTATTTTCCAAATAATAATTTGCTTGCCAGAAGTTTCTTAAAGAACATGAATACATGATGTGAAAATAATTTGCAATACCTAGGTTTTGTACTGAAAAAGTCAGTTGCTGAGAGACCTTTATTCTCACAATGAAATTTGATATTTAAGTAATTTGATTTGATGCAACTTGTAAAATGGATAAGTAAATTCTTGTTGGGACACGTCTATATAATATTCTTTTGTGTGTTGTTACTTCTGTAAATTTAAAACGTTGGGCCGAATATGTAATTATACATCCTAAGATATTGGTGCCGTATCACTTGTGAAGATGTATTCATGATTTTGCTTCTGCCGCACAACTATATATTCTTTCTTTGGCCTCGATTTTTATGAGGTTTATATTAGTAATACCTGTGCTCAGTGCATGTTGGATTTGTTAGAATAGATATATAGACTAGTGAGTACAAGGATATGGAAATAAGATCTCTATCCTAAAATAAGATGAATAAAATGAGCAACACAACATTCTATTGTAACAGGATAGATCTCTTGGCCGGGTAGTTTGAATCTGTACGATGGACCTACTCTTGGACTGAGAGTCTAACTAGCCTTCTATTTTATTATGTTTGTGGGTGAGCTGGAGAGAGAGTTTGCATGAGCATATGATTCAGATAAATATCTCCTTTGACTATTACCTTCTTTGATATACAATCTAGGTATTAGACAATATTTCCATATGATTGCCTAGCCATACGATTCATGCAAACATTATCTGTTGAACAAGATCAAGTTGATCAAGTTCTCAATACATATTCTGTAAGAACTTCTCAGTATGAATTTCCCTAAGACGAAAATTTGATTGCTAAGTTCATTTTTTGTTTTCTCCAATGTTGTCCTCTGAAAAGCAGGTTAATAACCTTTTCTCTAGATGAGTTGGATTCGACATTTATTGAGAATTTAATTTTCCTTACAAGTGATAAACACAGTAATTTGTCTCTGATTGTAACAGATATGCATGAATGCAAAAATCCGAGCCAATGCATTTGCAGCATTTGGAGCACTAAGCAACTATGGTTTTGGGCCACAACGAGATGCATTTCTTGAGCAGGTTGGTTCTTTACTATGATAATTGCATTTGGATTTAATGATATTTGTACTATATCCTCATCAACTGCTCTTGATATTGTTCTTTGGATATATTTCTAGATAGGTTTGATTGCGATATTAAATTTTTGATAAAAAGATGGTGTGTGTCTCCAAAGTAGTCTTTTTCCATTATTAAGTTTCCTTTTTCGTCTTTTCCCCAAAGGAGAAAGGCTTACTTGGTTATATTCTTGCTTTATTATTTTGCTTGTTTCAGTGTATGTATACCTTTCACACTGTAAGCGATACGTTTGAGTCCCACTTATTCTTATTAGGTTCATGTTGCGTTTCCACGCTTGGTGCTACATCTTCATGATGATGATTTTGGTGTACGACGGGCTTGCCGGGTAGACAATTATTTGCAGCTTCTTTGCTTAAGTGCCTACTTTAACCATTAAAAAGGATCTTCATTTAGGTTTCTAATTATATTAATTTGCTACTTTCCTTCTCAGAACACTTTCAAGGCCATTGCTCCTCTGATGGAATATGATGATATGGTTGCTCTTGCCAACACCCATCGGTTTAGTTCTGATCATAGGTATTTGTCACTAGATCCATTCACGAGTTTTACATTGTTTGTTCAGTTTCCTGAATCAATTATACCTGTTTTAATTTCTTAATTTCTCATTTGTTTGTTGCTTTCTGCCTCAGAGGCGACTATGAGGACTTTCTGAGAGATATTGCAAGGCTATTTACTCAGCACATGTCTTCCAGGGTTGATACACACATGGCGTCGATAATACAGGTCAACATTTTTTTTTTCTTTTTGTCATAAAGTTTTCTATACTAGTGTATCCGTAAATTGCATGATTTTGCAGTATGTGAAGAGTTTCTTTGTTAGGTGAGTCATGATTGCTATTTCGGATCATGACCTATATGAGATAAATGAATAATAGATCACCTCAATTTCTTGAGATATATATGTGCAGGCTTTTGAGGCTCCTTGGCCAGTAATTCAAGCGAACGCCATTTATTTGTGTAGCAGCGTAATTGCTTCTTCGAGTGATCAACATATCTCTGCCCTCTACTACAGCCAGGTCGATCATTTACGTCACCAACTCTCCATTAGTCATTTTGAAGTGATGCAATTAATTTTTATTTCTATGTTTTATATTTTTGTTCAAGGAAATTTTGACGTTACAATAATTTGCTTTAGGTGTTTGGAATGTTGATTGGAAAGATAAGTCGTTCATCAGATGCAATTGTGAGAGCAACGGGCTCCTTAGCCCTTGGTTTGCTGCTGAACTCATCCAATGCAAGTTCTTGGAAAGCTGCGCGGCTGGATCCGACGGACTCCATTATGACAGGACGTGAAACCGAATCTTCTAGAAGGTCATGACGTACGTGTACTCACGCAAGAATACTGCAGATCTGGTGATCTCTTAACGTCTCATAACTCGAGTCTGTATAGACACGCCTGATAAATTCTTTCATGTGTGTGTGTATATATGCATGTACGATGTGTGTATTTATGGTGTGGTGTAAAGCTGGACGTAGGAATAATAAGTCATACCTTTGCAAAATTGTCGCAATCTCTGGAAATCGACACTCTGTATATAACAGAAAATGACTTGCTTTAAAATCTTACTAAATAATAATCTGCATTGTTCGCCGAGCTATCGAAAACTTTTCGTGTCTTAAAACATCGCAATGATATATGGTGTGTGTCCCAGTTTAGAGATTTGCTATGCTGAGGATGAGCATGCATGCTAATCTGAAGCAAATTAGTGGCCCTCAGACTTGTAGAGTTTCGTTTGGTTGTCCTTCGGTTATAACTTGCAGGGACGGAGCTACGGGGGCGGTTGCCTCCTTTTAAGTTTATATTGAATTAAAATTTGTATGTTTTTTTTATTTTTATTTTTATTTTTTAAAATTGTCCCCCTAAATCATAGAAATATTTTTAATATTTTATAAAAATTTGATCTCAACTCCAATTATAAATTCTGGCTCCGTCCCTTTCAAGCTACATAAATATTCCGATTTGTTGTTATTTGAATGCAGGTGAAAAATCATCCACATCTTTCTGCACTGCAATAGCCACAGACAGGCTTATCTATAAAATTTTTATATGGACATAGTGTATAGGTCCCATCCATTTGGCTTATCTCTCAGTACGTTAATAGAGTCAAGAAAAAACTGGCAAATGATATAGCAGGAAAGATTTGTTCATATGGACAGAGATCTATGTTTTATAGGGACAGTCTTAACTATAAGCGGTGAAATGATAAGAGGAAGTTTTTACCTGAAAAGACGATAATATCCTTAATTATGAAATCCGCCACTCACATGTTGATGTTTCTGTTAGGATTTTTGATTGAAAAATACAATTAAGTAGTAAATACTGAACAAATATAATCTTTAATTGGTAATCGATAACACAAAAAAATCAAGGTTACAGAGTGTGAAAACTTACATAGTTGGAATGACAAAGTCTTTTGTTTTTTTGTTATTATTCCAAAATTTTGGTGCCGACAAAACATATAAATGAAAAACGCACATAATTATTTTTCTTATTTAAAGTACGAACTAAATTTTATCCTTTTTTCTACTTGCCTTTTTAATTTTACATATTTTCCATAGTTCTCAATCCCACCTCAACACCCCTCCGCCTGTCCGCCACTTCCTCCCCGTCCAGCCGTCCTTGTAGGTGCATTATATATACGTATTGAGGATATAATATAAGTATACAGTTAGTTCAATTAAACACAATTTACTTATTGAAGAATAAAAAATAAATATTTCTCTTCTTAAAAAGTCCAGCTCTAAATCCCACAAGACAAGTCACAAAGATTGTGGAAGAAAATAAGAGCTAATATTTTGATTAATTTGGTATCGTGCGATGCAACTGTGCGATCCGCAAGACAAGTCACAAGACAAGTGTTGCACGAGTTTTTTGAAAAGACACTTTAACTTAAAAAGACCAATATTCAACCGTATGCATTTCAAAATCCTTGACTTTAATTGATGCGACACGGAATCTTGATCTCATAATTATTTCCTGCTATGAATGGACCAAATGCAACGAAGCCGCAATCCCAGTCTTTTGAGGTTTTATTTGATTATGGGGATTGAATTCAATTTTTAAAAATATATTTTATGATATTGGATCATATTTTTAGAGATAGACTCTTAATTTGATTTATCATTTTATATAATTTTTAAGTATATATTATGGATTAATTTATAAATTTGATTCATGATATTAAATTGTATTGAATTAAAATATCTTATTTACTTTTTATTTTAAAATTAAAAAGAAAAGATAGACCGTAAGAATAAATATCATGAAAGATAGAAAAGTAAATCTATAATTAATATCTTCTACCAACTTAAATTCAACTCTCATAATAATACATCCCTCCATAAGATTGAATATTGGTCAAAATCATATATTTAGTAGATATTTTTATGAATTGTGGTATTTTATTACATAATAGTATAATGAATCAAATGTGATTCATTCAATGAATTAAAATGTGTATCATGTGGTAATACAATAAATCAAATGAAACCTGAAATGAAGTGAATCCCTTTTCGTCTGCTCATTCAACCAGTAGATTTTTGGATGAATTTTAATAGTCGTCGGGATTAGGCATGCACCGATGGCAACAATGGAGTCGGGTTTTTTGCTTTTTGTGGTTATCAATTGAACATGCTCATGTAAGCTCTTACATCATTAGTTTTGTCACGAGGTTTCTGTTGTCTGCCTCGGAGACGGGCGTTGGATGATGCGGTTGTTGATAAGTTTGTATTGAAAATTTAATGTTTTATATTATCTATAAAAGTAGAAATACTTTTTTATATTTTATGAAAATTTGATCTAACATATTCAAATAAAATTTTATAACTTCGTCTCTTAGATGAGGATATAATATGGTCGAAACTTGGAAAATATTGTTCGTACTTGAAGTTGTGGGTTCTCTTTAAATTATTTATTTTAAATTTTATCCCATCCTATATTTATATTTACTGTGTCAATTCAACAACACAAAAAAGGGAAACTAACTTAGGTCTGTTCAATAGTGTACACAATCATGCTCAAATGAATAATATATTCTAGCAGGTGTAGCATATTGTACGTGTGTGCAAAATAAAAATGAAATATAATTTAATTATGTGTTTAGTAAATTTATAAGTTTATAAATTATGAAAAAATTAATTGAAAATTAAATTTATGTATGAAAAAACAAAAAAGAATTGATTTAAAATTAAATGGAGTTTTATTATGAAAAAAATACTAATATTGAAGATAAAGATAGAGAAGAAAATAAAGAGAACTATATATATTACTTCTGAAAGAGGAGAGAAAAAGTAAGAGAAAAGAGAAAAGAGAAAAGCCAACCAAAAGACACTAAGCAGTTATTAGGAGATGTTGGTGCTTTGTATTGTGTTTTCACATGAATTGTACTCGAGAATGGGTTTAACAGATGGCCTAAGGTGAAAATTCAAGAATGGGTTTTTGATTTATTATTAGTTTCAAAACATATGATACACTACTAATAGCAAATAACATCGATCGATATTCGACCTATAACAAAGAGAAGAAAGAACATAAAATTAAAAACACATGTATAAATGTAACAATTTCATAACCAGAAAAGTTAAGAGACTACATGAAAATAATATCTTAAAATTTTTTTGTCTGCATTTCTGGTGAAATAAAAAATAAAAATACAAAAGCTGAATTTGAAATTTGCAAGAAAAATAGCTCAATTAAACAAAGGAAACTAAAAAAAAAAAAAGTGAAATACGTACAATAAAATATGACGAGTAAATAAAAAATTTGAACAAATAAAATAAAATAAAATTCATGCTTAAAATATCCATTGGACTTTGTATGCATATGCCCACATCGGGCTATCTTTTCTTAAAATTGCTTCATATAATATCTGTTTTTTGCTTTTTTTTTTTGTCTTTTGGTAAGTAGATATCCATTACCAACTACGACAATGGACAGGGAACAAATAGCGAGATCCAAGAATGCAAGGACAATAACTTAATCACATTCATTTATTTAATTCGCCCAAAATAACAACTCCCAACAATAAAAAGACCTCAACTTCACGCCTAGAAAAAAAAAAAAGCCATCTCCCAAAAAACCAACCCTTCAATGGCCACATCAGAGAATCTAAACTTTGTTTTGATACCAGTAATGGCCCCGGGACACATAATCCCGATGATAGACATGGCAAAATTGTTAGCCAAACAAGGCGTGGGCGTGACGATCATCGTCACACCCCTCGACGCCACACGTTTCAGTTCGGTCGTTGATCGGGCCGTAGAATCGGGCCTGCCAATCCATCTTCGTCAAATCAGGTTTCCCTGTCAGGAGGCGGGCCTGCCACCGGGCTGCGAAAGTGCCGATAGTCTACCATCCTATGACTTAATGCCAAACTTCTTCACAGCAGTCAATCTCCTACAGCAAACAGTGGAAGAGATGTTGAGACAGCTTAATCCTAGTCCAAGTTGCATTATATGCGACAAACATATACCATGGACTGCTGATACATGTAATAAGTTGCAGATTCCGAGGATAGTGTTCGATGGAATGAGCTGCTTTAGCCAGGTGATAATGCACAATCTCTACATTTCCAAGATTTACGAATCTGTTCCGCCGAACGAGCCCTTCATCGTCCCCGGCTTACCGGATGACATCGAGTTTACTAGGCTCCAGCTTCCGGGATTATTTAATCCTGGGTCGATGGATATCAATGACTTTCGCGAACGGGTGAGGGAAACCGAGTCCGACGCGTACGGGGTGGTGGTCAACTCATTTGAAGAGCTGGAGAATAGATATGTTGATGAGTTTAAGAAGCTGAAAAATGGAAAAGTTTGGTGTATCGGGCCGTTATCACTTTGCAGTGATGATAACGTAGACAGGGCCCAGAGAGGTAACCGGGCCTCGATAGATTGCGATCAGTGCATAAAGTGGCTTGATAATAGGAAATCCGGGTCCGTAATCTACGCCTGTCTCGGCAGCCTGAGTCGCCTATCGACAGCCAAATTTGTGGAGCTGGCTTTAGGCCTGGAATCGTCCAATCACTCGTTTGTTATAGTGGTTAAAGAAGGGGGAAAAACAGGTGGAGAGATAGAGAAATGGATTATGGAGGATGGGATTGAGGAGAGGACAAAAGATAGAGGGCTTTTTATCCGGGGCTGGGCCCCACAAGTCCTGATTTTATCCCACGGCGCAGTGGGAGGATTCCTGACCCACTGCGGGTGGAACTCGACTCTGGAAGGGATCTGCTCTGGCGTGCCGATGATCACGTGGCCCATGTTTGCCGAGCAGTTTTTGAATGAAAAACTAGTGGTGCAGATACTGGATACGGGTGTGGGCGTTGGTGCTAGAAATGTCGAGCATTTATGGGGGGACGAAAAGCCGGATAATATAGTCAAGAGGGATAGGATTAAGGATGCTATTCAGAGGGTGATGGATGAGGGGGAAGAAGGATGTAAGAGAAGGAGAAGAGCAAAAGAGCTTGGAGAGTTGGCAAAGGGGGCTGTAGGGATAGGAGGATCTTCTCATCTTAATATTACTAAGCTAATTAGGGATATTGAGGAATTGTTGAAAAAATAAGCAATTAGTATTGGATGATAAGACGCGGGTATTATGGAACACGCCATGTTTTAGGTTTCTCTTCTTGTACTCTTATTGATTCAAGGCTTTTGTTTGGCAAAATACAAGACTTAGTGCCCATGTGTCAATTATATAATTACTTTCAATGATCTGGTTATGGGTTAATGGAATCAATTTTATTGTAGTAGTTTGTAACCATATAATGTATAGATTAGGGTTATTTACGCTCAAATCACTTTTGAGATAGTCAACTTACCAAGTTAGTTCTTTTAACTTACGTAATTGCACTGACACTTCTGCTAAGTCTAGCATCATTGAAAAACTCAAACTAAAAAATGTAGAAAGTAAAAACCATCACTTATTAAAGAAATTTTTTTGTAAAGACATTTTGCTCCTAAAGGGGTGGGGGCGAGCGTTCCAGCCATTGACACGCTTTTGCTTGGGAAACAAATGACTTTTAGCTTTTTTGGTTTCAAGAAACTCGTATTAGGCATCCCCTTCAATCATAAGATTGCTTTGATATAGTTATTATGCATGTATTCTAGTGGTGGGAGTTCAAACTTTGTAGTAATGAGGTCTTGAGTTCAATTCTCCTTTTCTTTTCTTTTTTTTTTTGAGTGAGTGAGTGTGTGTGTGTGTGTGTGAAAGTTTTTTTTTTTTTTTTTTTTTGTGTTGATATTTATACAGTATCATGAGGTGATTGTACTAAAAAAGATTGCTCCTATATAGAAATCCAACATTGAAATTATCACATATTATGATCAATCTTTTGCACTATAATTTATGTCGTTTTCCTATAATCAACTCATTCCAAGTTTTATACCTTATCTTGTTAGTGTTGGACTATAAAGTACAGATGCTTCTAAAATTAAAATTGTGCAGTTTCAAATACCATATTGGATACGATATTCCTCCGATACTCTCCCGGCCTCTTGGAATTTTCTATTTGAAATTGTGTTTCATTTCTTGTTTCGATATATGGATATACACAAAATGTAAAGATTTCAAATCAAATATATAATTAAAGAAATTATTTTATACACATAGCAGGAATATGTATTACCAAATAAGAGATGAAACATTATTTTGGAATAGAAGATTTTATTCGCTTTCCCGACATGTGCCCAATGCTCCACATGGCATGGCCATAAATTGAATAAATTCGACACTATTGATGGCGTATCAAACACACTATCAAGAGTGTGTCCAACATTCCTTGGAAACATGATTTTTTTTTCCACATATTTTTATGAGTATTTTAATCACAAAAGATAATTACAAATAAAAATTTTCTTAAAATTGTCAAAAAAAAAAATGTTTTATAGTTTAATGCTGTGTTGAGATATTTTTCACATAGGAATTATATGGGTATGATACAGAGCAGACATGTTTTAGAGTATAAAGAATTTGGCAATATATCCACATAAACACAACAAAGATTTCATTCACTAATTAACCAAAAAAATTTGCGATGGATGAATTTCATTTGTAATGAAATTCTATAGAAATGGAATTAAAATAACTTTTGGTAATAAGGTATTTACTAACGGACATTATAAGGAACATAATTCATCACAAAACTATATTCTATAATGAATTTCAGTCAATTTGTTATTAATTCTATTGGTTAATTGTATGCTTTCTTGTGGCGGGCATGGGTATTGCTTACTAAATAAGAATCTTATTATGTTTTGAATCAATACATATGAAACTTCTTATGAGATGCTTCCAAATTTGGGGATGGAAATAAAACATCAAAAATAAAAGTCTAACTATCCTTCTTTATCTTCCGTAATATATTTATTCTCTTCTTTTTAATAAAAATATGAGCTGAACCTGTAAATACATTAAAATAGATATTTAGAAAAAATTAAAACAAAGCCATGTTTCATGTATAATTCTGCAATGTTTTGAGCTGTGATTTTTTTCTTTTTCCAAATTTTTTATGCATGTATTATTTTGCTCCATAAATCTATGTCCACTTTTAGTACTGTATTTAAAGAAACAAATATAACCCTATAAAACATAAAATAAAAGAAAACCACATATAATATCTTCGTGTACACACACACACACTATGCGGGGAAGGGGAGACGGACAGAGATAGGGGTGGCAAATGGGTGGGTCGGGTTGCAAATGGGTTGGGTTCATGATGAGTTTTTGATAATAGGTTGAAAATGGGTCGGGTGGTAAATGGATTTGAGCGGATTGAGTGCGGGTTGTAAACAGATCTGGACGGGTCAAAACGGGTTTAATAGGAAACAAAAATTTACTCATACGAATTGAATATTATATTTATACCCTTTTAGAGTTTTAGCAATTACTGCTACGCAATTTCATATATATTTCAATTTTCAAATATGAGAAAATAATATTTCCAAAGGAGAAAAGATAGAACAAAAAAAAAAGTGACAATATGTCAAACGAGATATAGTGTAAGATATTGTTTAATATTTTTAATCATAATAATATTTTTTATAAACTTAATAATAATTTTTATTTAAGTTGTTATTGATAATTATAAGTGGCACATGTGTCCTAATAATTCAATATATTAATCATTTTTAATCATACTTATAATTTTAATTGCTATTGTTGTGTATTTATACGTGTTGCTAATTCTCAACAGTGCCAATTTATATCTAACTTTATGTTCTTATTAGCACACATAAGTAATTATTTTTCACTATTGAATTTATAAAATCTATAATTATAATAAATAAATTTTGTGTAAATAAACGTATATCATTCATAATTTTAATATTACATGAGCATTTCGTCATCGATGTAGTTTTCCTTTTTCTTTTTTTCTCTAGTGGCATATAATATACCTGCCACAAATTAATTAAAGAATTAATAATGCAATTAGCACCACATCTCAGGAAAAAAAAAAAAAAGTGATCGATGTCAAACGCTAACAACAAAACAAGCAAACATCATCACCAATTGGAATTATTAAATTAAACTAAAGTAAATATTAGATTCCAAAACATGATTTGGTTTATGATATGCAATCAACTAAATAATTAATTAATTATACATTAATGTCATGAAATATTAATTAATTTAGTTGACTTGATCCTTGATGATATCGAATCCCATCTCTGTTGGATCGATAGCTTGCAATTCATATATATATATATATATATATATATATATATAGAGAGAGAGAGAGAGAGAGAGAGAGAGAGAGAGAGAGATAGAGAGAGAGAGAGAAAAAAGAGAGAAAAATTTTGGAAAAATTTGTTGATGGGTAAAATTGTGGTGATAATATAATTCTTTATTTCTTTTCATAATTTGGGTTGGATCATTAAAAATTCATTAAAGATTCATTAAGAATCCATTAGTACATTATTAAAAAGTCAGATGAAAATCATTTAAAAATCATAATTAATTTGACTCATTTTAATCCATTTAAATATTTCTCAAATCCAACCTACTTCAAAATTAATTGAGTTGGGTTGATCCATGGTGTGGAAACTATTTTGCCAGGCTAGACAAAGAGAGTTCTA
>JAOWBU010000188.1:0-50000 GCA_026212405.1 Petrea volubilis | reverse complement strand
TTTTTTGGTTTTATCCACCCAATTCTGATTCATAGGTAGATTAATTCGGATAGGATATAGGAGAGACCCATTACGGAGGCGACCCTCCCAATCCAGTTGTTCCATTCACAATGTCAAGGTTCGAACCCTTGATCTTACTTAAGGGATCTAGCACCGTATCCACAAATCATTCGATTTAAAATATATGGTACATTATTTGCTCAAAAATGCCAAAAAAAAAAAGGAAAAAGAAAAAGAAAAAGAAAAGTCGATGTTCAAAAAGTGGATGATAAAATAAATATAAATAATGGCAAGTTATCTAACAATGACAAACAAGTCTAAATATTCAAACCGATTTGCCAAAGAAAAATCAAACTATTCCTTCTAATTCATAAGTTTATTATTGTTATTACGAGATATTTTCGAATAAAATAAGAAAGCCAACACCCGCCTCCTCTTATGACTATTTCCCTTGGCCCAAAGGCCATGTGCAAATGATCATTTTTAGGGTAATCTCACTTTGCCCCCTCAGCAATATGTTTTATTCATTTTGCCCAACTAATTTTATTCTTTTTCAATATATATGGGAAAATATTAAAATTTCATTTACACTTAAAATTTTAATAGCATAAATAGTACTTAATTAATTCATATTTACTCACAAGTCACGAGTTGCTTCCTACATGCACTAGAACACATCCTCTTCAGTGACAAACAATACACTATAAATTTAATTTTTGTGACGGATTTCATTTATAATAATTTCATTAGTAAATGTCTTATCATTGATTTTTTTTTTAAATTCTGCTATTATTAAATTACGTCACTGGGCATCATCATATATAATACGATACTGCCGCTACTTTTTTTTATGAAAATTATTTCATATGTCGCCTCTACATCTTAAATTGTCAAAACCATGTGAATCATATCCCAAAAATACGACTTGCCATTACGTTTTGCCTTTATATGAAATATAAATTTTGTTAAATTGATACATATCTCTGCGAGATATTTGTAATTTTAGAAACTACAAGAAATAATTTGTAGTTACACTATACCTCAAGGGGTTTAGACGTAGTTTGTCCGATAGTATTTATTCTATTATATAAAGCAAGAGTCATTTAAATTAACTATCTTTGGTTTGATAAATTTTCGATCTGTCATTTTATCTCCTATTTTCTCTCTTTCCATTCTCTTCCCAATACAAGTTTTCTTTTTAATTTTATAATCTCTCTCATCTATCTTCCCTCTCATGTCATATTATTAAACATTTTTTAACTCTTTTATTGAATTATTTTTTAGCTATATGTTTTCATCCTAAGTTAAATTTTTTCGCTTTTCATTTATCTTAAATCTCATAAATTCAAAAAAAATTACATTAGTTATTTATTATATTTTTTATATGGATATTTTTTATTAACGCGTTGGGTGTGCCACCAACGCTAGTTATCTATTAATACATAGAGTTAAATGTCATCAATGATCCCTAAAATTGATATTAGAATCACTTTAATGCTTAAAGTTTATATAATCATATTTTGGTCCTTCATATTTAGTTTGATCCTTCCGACAAATTATCCAATCAAATCTCACCCTAAATATATATATATATATATATATATACACACACACACATATATATATGTGTGTGTGTGTTAAGGGCATTTTTTTGTCAATTTTTACATACAATCTTATTTCTTTGTCTAAAAATATTCTAACCAAAAATAGGCAAAATCGCTTCAAATAAGTGATTTCTATTAAAATTAGATCAAAAGAGTCATTAGAAGAACTACAATGTTATTTATTCATAATATAAAGGACTAAAACATGACTACTTAAACATAAGGAATTAGATTATTCTAACTTTAATGTAAGGTAGGGTGGAAAATAGGAGGAAGGGGAAATGATGGAAGGAAATTGGAAGGAAAATACGTATTTTCCCTTGTTTGGTTGTGGGAGGAAAAGTGAAGGAAAGAAATTGAGGATGGAAAAATAAGTATGAGGCCCACTGATTTTTTTTCCACCCAAAATCGGATGGAAAAGGAGAGGAAAATAATGTAAGGATATCTATAAAACAAGATTTTCAAAATTGCCCATATGTATAACTAGGCATTTAAATAATATTGCTTCTTCTACCAGTATGAATCTTTGCATTTTTTAAATAGCAAATACGACGTGTTCATTTGTATAATATATTAAAAATATATTTCACATATTTATTTATTTTATTTTTATTAAATTATTTACGACATAATTATACTTATAACTTAATTATATTTATAATTATATAAGATTTTAGTTGTCATTTGACACAATGTAAACAAATATTTTATTATATTAATTTATATATTTTATTTACATTATACTTATTTAGTTTAATTTTATTAATCTATTTTTTTGAGACAAATTTATTAATCTATTTTAATACATGAATTCATAACATAATTATAATTTATAATGATATAAGGGTATAATTGTCATTTAATACAGAAATCATTTTCTTTCCTTCAACTTTTCCATTCAAACAAACAAGGAAAAATAAATAGATTTCTATTTTCCTTCCATCTATTTTCCTTTCAACCAAACATACATGTGGAAAATTAAAATCCACTCATTTTCTTTCCTTTCATTTTCTTTCCTCTCATTTTCTTTCCTCCCTATTTTCTTTCTTCTGCCAAACGCAGTGTTAGTGATATTAACCTTGATATATAATTAATGCGAATAATAATTGTATTGTAACCGCTTAACAAGTCATCCCTATAATATTTTCCGTTGCAGAAAAATTCTTATACCTAATGGATTTCAAGCCTCACATAAGCATCAAATAATCAGCATTATGCTACATACCTAATTCCTTTATATATATATATATATATATATATATATATTCACAGAACATGTATCACAATTTTAACTATTTAAGGTGTATGAACCGCAAAACCTCATGTATGGAAGAATTTTCGTTGGCCGTAGTATTTGTTGTGGAAAGTCCTAGGACATGTTTGATTTGAAATTTCAACTATAAGATGTTAAATTTCAATTGTTTGTAGCGCCTACATTAAAGACTTTTTTTCAAGCTTGGTTGATTTGATATTTTTGAAGTTCTTTATTGAAATCTTTCACCGTCACCTGCATAAAAGTTTGTTAGATGCTATTTTTTGTAAATTTGAAATTCAAACCGCGTTTCGAGCCACCATTCAAAATACAAATGAAATAACCTTATACGTATAATTGATGGTGCTGAAATTCTATAAATAAGTGAATTAAACACGTCCTTAATTTGTTCGGAAAATCGGCAACTAGTCTGCTATATGTGCGCTATTCAAAGAAGATGGCTAGAGTTTGAAGGTTAGCTACAAGAAACGGTCCAACACCAACTTGCACGGTTTTGTATTTTATAAGAAAGTGATCGTTGCGCTAAATTAACATTCAAAAATTTAGTGAATAGTAATTTAACCTTGCCTAAAACCTCTACTTGCGTGCCTTTTTCTCGGAAAAGGGTGCATTGAGGCCTATGTCTCGTGAATACAAAAGAACAAAACAAATTGTAAGTTTTTTAAGGATTAAGATATAATATGATATATCCCTTATTACATATATATATATATATATATCAAAGTACACTGTATTGAATATTTATCGGCTAGCTCGTTGTCTTTTGATTTTTTGCTTCATGATTTTTTTTGTTGACTTTCAATTATTTTTTTCTTTTAAGAACTCATTATGTCAGAAGAAATGGTACGATCTTTTTATCTTGATTTCTCGAATCAAGAGATCCATGAATCGGGATTTCGATGGATATAGATACAAATGGACCAAAAATATGTACGGCCTCTTTTCAGCTAGCAGCCCAACTTTTGGCCTAAATTACGGGCTCTATAAAAGAACATCAACTGTAAAAAGAATTATTGCCTTCTCCGTGTTTCTTTTAGTTTCCTTTCATACGACTTTAGACTAAAAAAGTTTCCTTCCACATCAAATAGTTTCTAAAGCATATTTCCCCGACAAGCAAAAAATAGTTTCGAATGCATATTTCCCCCACGAGGAAAATCTCTCTCTCTCTCT
The DNA here is from genome assembly GCA_026212405.1 of Petrea volubilis. Taxonomy (NCBI): domain Eukaryota; kingdom Viridiplantae; phylum Streptophyta; class Magnoliopsida; order Lamiales; family Verbenaceae; genus Petrea; species Petrea volubilis. The sequence continues at coordinate 45,953 of JAOWBU010000188.1, read as the reverse complement.
CTCTCTCTCTCTCTCTCTCTCTCTCTCTCTCTCTCTCTCTCTCTCTCTCTCTCTCTCTCTCTCTCTCGCTCTCTCTAAAAAAGTATGTATTTTATAAGTTCCTACATTTTAAATTCAAACCTTATATTCTCATCATATTTTATTTATCAAGTGCTCTATTAACATCATAGATATTAGGTGCTCTAATTAAAAACAAATTTTAAGATAAAGATTGACAACATTTAGTATTAGATGGCCTAGTGGCAAGGAGGATGATTTCCCTATGAAGGTTTATAGTAGTAGCTTTTTTTGTATTATTTAGTAATTTTTTGAAATTGATAGTTGATTGTTGAATGTAATAAGTGGTACTTGATTTGGATTATTGATATAATTGTTTGAAATGTAATATATTGTTTTCTATCAATATGTGTATATATATGTATATATATTATACGGCCAAAAACACTTTGCAGCAGAAAAAATTATCCAATCATTGTGTTGACAGCACCAAAGACACGTTTTTTTTTAATCCAACGCTAGACTGGCCTCACCAACCGAGCAAAAACCCTCAAATAATTCAAATTTTGATAGCTTCTTGTTGGTACATGTTATCTTTAAAACCATCAAATTCTATTAATGATCACTTTCTGACAACTATTTTCGTCGAAAGGAGCATTGGGAATCAAAGTGCAACTCCTGTGTAGTTTCTACGGCAAAGTGTGATTAAAGATAATTCAATATTAAAGTGTAAAAACGGTCGTACTTTGAAGGAGAAAGTGCTCTAATCCCAAATATTTGCATCGAAAGGAAAATGGAAAAATATGTTATTTGCAATCTAAACTGCATTTATTCTTTACCATAAAACTTTTTTGTTACGCTTTATTTGCACATGACGGAATTTATAATATGCCATTTGGATTGAATTCTAGTAGATTGAGATTGTATTTTATAAATTTCATAAAGTTCGTATGACAATTTAAAAACAAAGCGTTACGTTAGCCTTAGTGAAGTTATATTCAATATTTGATATGTGATAGAATCTCAGTCAAATATTCTACTAGAATGAAGGCGTCAAAATTTAAGTTATTTGAAACTTAAATAGTAGCTTGTAAAAACAAAAGATAAATTGTGAATTCCCACAAAATTTGGATGGTAACCCCGCCCCCCGCCCCCCCTAAAAAAAGAGACAGAGAGAGAGAGAGAGAGAGAAAACCCAAACGCTTTAAAGGCTATCCGTATATTCTTCTGGACAAAAGTTTAAGCCAATCCAGTTATTTGTCAACACACTGATTTCTTAACCATCTTTTATGTATCGATTTAAAATCAATGGACCACATTTGATTGTATACCATAAGAAAATACTTGCTACAAGTTAAAAACTTCTTCACATAGATTGCCACTCTGATAGCAACATCATACTAAAGACAACCGTTGGATACCATTACCGTCTACTCTACTATCTCAAGAAATTATTCATAGAGAGGGACCTTATCTTAATCCAATTCTCCAACGCTAATTAACTAGCTTAATTATTATGCAGTTTTGTCCTCTCTCTTGTCTTCATCACACATATTTCAAGATCCCACAGTTTCATCACTTAATTAAATTTTACCCCTTCGGTACCACGGCTACACGATTAGCTCCCAATTAGAAAAAATTATCACAAGTAGATAGGATTCTCTATCATTAATAAACTAGTCAAAAACTTCACAGGAAACCTCTGGCCTTTTCTTCTCCCCAAAAAACAAGAAAACCCCCATGGCAGACCCTCCAAGCCCCCATGCAATAATGCATCCACCACCCCCGCCATCCCCACCACCACCACAAAGATCAAACTTATCCATGTTGTACTACGGCCTCGTCGTCGTTGGAACAGCCGCAATCATTCTTGCTCTCTACAATCTCATCGTCGTAAAATGGTGCACGGATTTCACTGACCACGACCAGTCCCGGCAAAGGGCGAGCCCGAGACCGGGTGCCACCACCTCAAGCTGGAGGAGGCCCCGTAATATAAACTTTGTTTCGAGTTTCAAGTACAAGAAAGATGAAGGCTGTGTCTCTGAATGTGCAGTGTGCCTATCAGTGTTTGAAGAAGGTGAGGAACTCAGGCAATTGCCCAAGTGCAAGCACTCATTCCATGCTCCTTGTATTGATATGTGGCTCTACTCACACATGGACTGCCCCCTCTGCCGGTCCCCAGTCGAGCCGCCAAGACCCCAGCACCGTGCAGAAGTCGTCAGGGACCAGTCGGAGCATTCTCGTGAAGGATTGCTGGGTCCAGCCGCATTAGTTTAGAAGACTTCGCGGGACATTACTTTTTGTGCATAATGCCCAATGGCTACCTTATGCAGGCCTGGGATGTAGCCAGATGATGAAATACAAAGAAGGTAATAGAATCCGGATTTCAATGTACCGAGCACTGTAAATTGGTCATATTTGTAATATAAGAGCAGTTTGCTAGAAGTCAGCCACATTCTAGAATGGTTCAAAATGAAAAACAAGAAAATTGAAACCAGATCGCCTCTAGTCCGATCGGCAAGCCTATCATGTTTCCCATCACATGGTTATTTCGTTTGCATCTTTGTTCTTGGGAATTATGACCGGTTCGGGGTATACAAGCAGTGATTTCAAATCATGCTTTGGCAACTTTACATAAGGTAGAGTTCGGTTTTTTGGAAGGTGATAATGGAAAAGTTGACAGAAAAATCACCCTTACTTCCATTCTACAGAACTATACATGAGAGTTTCACCTCATATGACTCTCAGTTCAATTCTTTCGAATGTTCTTTCTCCCTTTCAAAGAAATACTCTGCATCTTATGAACTTGGGAATTTCACCCGATTATACTTCAGCTATAATCAGGACATGTCGATCGTAAAGAAAACTGCCGACTGGCAACCATAAGATGACACGAACATATTTGCCCGAGGATGCATACAAAAGCTTTAGAAATAAACCTGCAAATACTACAGGTATGCAGCATACACCCATCAACCGTAGTGCAATCACTAGGTAGCACAAACTAGAGAGTAGTGTTCATGCAGTTTTGAACTCATAGATTCAACATCAAAGCATGCGAAGAATCCATATCTTCAAATGCAGCTATGAAATCACTTGATGTAAGGGCACTAATTACAATCTTATTGAAATATTTAAGCTGTACCAAGCCATGATTCAATATCTTCACAAATGTTACAAAGCCACATAACATGTCCGGTCTCACCAGAACAATATATATCACAAGTGAATTACATCACATCCTCCTCAAATTGTCTAACCTGGCCTGCAGGTCACTGTCTATACCGCCGTCCTCATTTCCTGTAGCCTCAGCTTGTGGAACCTTGTTCTTTGCCGCTGGGGCAGCTACAGCCGAGGAAGGTGCATTCACAAGCTGCATTACGGGGATACAATATATTGGTCATGTTATAACACAGATATTCATCTGCATATAAGTCCTGGTTAAGCAAGAGTGCTGAAATTGTACCTCAGAGTTAATGTCAACACCAATCTCATCAAGAACCTGATTCACCAACTCTTCCGTCTCTTCTTCTTCCTCATCTCCTTCCAGTGCATCATCAATGGCATCTGCCATCACTTCACTCGTTAGTTCCATCTTCTCATTCTGCCTCTCAAATTCTTGCATTATCCTCTGCAGCGATGGCAGGTTCATCTGCCTATTCATTTGTCCCATTGCCTTAGTAACGCCTTTCATGGCCTCCCCCATTGCTTGTGTCGATTTTAATGTCTGGAAAAGAAATACGGCAATTATGAAAATAGTTCGCCAGAGCACAAACGAAAACATAGCAGAAGAGATTATTCTCTCATGGGAATACGCATTGCAAGAGAGGAAAGATTCAGAGGATTGAACACTACTACATGCTGGGTCATATCAGATCAATGGAAGCAGCCTGGATGAATAACTAGTTTCCAAAGGACAAGAACTCCAGACATAGTCCAACTCATACAGTTGAGGTAAATCAAAAGCAAAGAACCATTCATAATTTCAAAAAGTCAATAGTGTAGTCAACTGCTAGACAGCCATATAGCAGCAACTGCAGGAGTGAGGTGAAGTAATAGTAGTATCAAATGCATTCCTCAAATTTATTTAAATCCTTTCAGGACTATTTGCCGAGAGGGCCCTAGGGTAATCAGCAGCACCCATTAGCTTCTAGAAAGCATATAATTATTTCCTAACAATAAGATCAAGTTCAGGCACAAAATGCAGAAGACTAGTGCAAACAAAAATACAATGCCATGGTTAGGAAATGGCATAAAAATGAAATGTTCACTTCATATGTATAAAGCCATCTTAAAAATTGACAAAATGTTTACGAATTACTTCTAGTCAAATGTTGGTAAAATACCTGAATTCTGAGTGAGACACCTTGAAGTTGAGATTTCAGCTTGTAAAACTTCTCAATTTGATGCCGTGTTCTGATAAGATCTTTGGCCATCACCTTAACAGCTCCCTGTAATAAATACACTAGAAATCAGATATACATTTAGATATTGGGCCCATACAACTTGTATTTGGACCGACCAGCAACACCAAATCATGGTTAAGGGAAATCCGGTTAGCAATTACATATTTGAATCATTTTCTATGAACAACATTAAAGAAGAGAAGAGATACAAATGAAATGGAACTAAGGAAAGTGTCCACTAACAGAGAATAGCAATAGCATACAGTCAGACAAGATAAAACTCCAAAATTGGAACAGCCAGATAGGGAAGAATGCACTAGAGTACAATTGCTATAAAATGTTGAAAACAAGTCAACCATCTGCATACGGTCAAATACGGACTCAAGATAAGATGATAAACTAGATTCAACCAGGCGTTATTTTGAACCATCAAAGTCAGCAGCACTCAAGTTTTAATTATCCCAAACTTGAAGTCATTAGTCAGATTTTCTAATTCAATGTACAGCAGATGTCCACAAGTATATACTTATTCAACCAATGGCTGCCTCATTATGGTAAATAGTACATGTTCCATGAGAAGTTCTGTGCATTCATTGGATGATAGGTTTTATAATTTACCAGCAAAACTCAAAATACAAGAATCCATGAAATTAACTTGCTTCAGTGTTCTAAACTTCAAGTTTTCCCTTTATATCACTATTTCCTTAAGGAACTCAGCTTCCTATTTGAATGTTAAGTCCAAAGTCCTGGATTATCATAGTGCCTCAGATAGCCATATATCAGTAAGAGTGTAACGGTTTTACTGAAGAGATATATATTAATGCCAGCCATGGTTTTGTCATCATAATCAGAAAGAAAATTTGATAATAAAAAAATGCAAAAAGAGAAAAGGAGCCACTTGGGAGATACTTATAGCGTATGAGATATTGACATACCATCTGGCCTTGCTTGGCACTTTTCTTTATCTCTGTTATAAGTTTCTTCTCTTGTGTTTGTAAACCCTGCCTCTCCCTTTCTATTTCCCGGATTGATTTATCAAGCATTCTCTTATTTTCCCGCAGAAGCTCTGCAAGACACAAAATTGGATGTAAAAAGCCAGATGTGCAAGAACAAGAAACCAGATGAGGGAGTATAAAATTGTATATATTCTTGGATCAATTCATCAAGCACCCTTATTTTCTCGGACACCTTCCATCGATCTATAGAACTACAACAGTCAGTGTTTTTCAACATTAGAACATGAAAAACTAATTCTTTAATTGATTTACTATATTTTGCTTTTTGAATTTATACAGCACATCAGGAGGAAGAAAGTAATGATAAGACTATAATTCAGCACATTTGTTATACAACAGAAGTACTTGAGATCAACATTAGGAACCTAGTCAGTTTCTTTGCCACACGGGTAATATTCCCACTCCATCCCCCTGATGGTATTAAGGGCCCGCATATTGAACTTACCCCGTTCATTGTACCCACTTCATGAATACCAGAAGCAAATTTCTCTAGATAGGTTAAGCAGCAAAAGCGAATGACATAACTCTGATCTCTTACTAGATTTTGTCATCTCAAAACTCCTCCCTGTGAAAGCCAACTAATAACTCAGGCGGGACACACTCCTACAAGTTACAACAGATTTTACATTGACCATAAGCATGCTACAAGTCCTTAATGTAATAAACAACTGTGAATGAGTTCAAAACATAAAAGAATTAGCCAACTCTGGTCCCCAACTTATCTGCTCTTTATCAGTACTTCCAAAGTTTTAACACAATTTGATAGTATTCCTTGAAAACATTACTCGACCCTATAACTCTTTTTATCTCATATAAGCTGCGCCTGCAATAGCTCCAAAAAAGCACAGGAAATTCAACAAACATCTGATCACTTCCAAGAGTTCCTGACCCCGTATCAGCCTTGTTAGCTAAAAATATTACGATCTTTGTTGACATTCCAATCCTGCTATCCATATTACTTAAGACAGATTATACAAACCCCAAAATCAGAGATGTATCTATCAAAAATTCACCAACTCTCCTCAACTCCTCTCCGTTAACAAAATTTGAGATTTGTCCTAGAAAGCTCTTCTCTACTATAATTCTTTATCCCATCTAAGCTGCACTTTGCAATAGCTCCCCAAAAAATATCTTCTACAAGCTTACTTTAATCAAACTACACACCGGATCACTTGGTAGACATTTGACATTTTAAAACATATCCAATCATGCCGCACAACACCCTATCTTCGTTCCTCCAGAACGGTGTTGCAGAGTTGGCAGATCACATAAGGAAGTCAACAGTCAATTAGAGAGTAGATGTTAGGGGAAAAGGGACTGATTTAGCAATACAGCTAAACCACTGATATCTATAGCAGTCGTTAGTTACAGCTTAAAACCTGCCTTTCCCTATGATTCACCTGTCTTTGAAAACATATTCACATCTCTTTCGAACTACAATTTATCAAGCCTGCTTTCAGTATCACCTAAAACAAACACCGAGACCAGATAATCCAAACCCACAAAATCTCTTTGATAAAGCGAGACATCTCTCCTACCCGATCAAAATTCATCATATTAACCTCAATCACTCAGAAATATCATCATGCATTCCTTTCATCAATTCACACTCAAAATAGCCAAAAAAAACACCAAAATAAAAAAATAAAACCATAAAAGCAAAATTTATCCAAACCTGCGGGAGTCTTCCTCTTTCCGAACAGGAAACTCATGGCGATCGATGAACCGATTAATTAATTCCGGCGAACAAATTCAGATCGGCGATTGAAACCCTTACAACTCTCAGAAGAAGACCTTTTTAGGTATTATCTAAGCTGATGATTATAGATTATTGAACGAAATTTCGAAGCAAAAGGGGTGGGGGTGTTCAATGAAATCTATTTTACGCATCAACGCGGTATAGAATACGAATATTGTTGTGAGGAAACCAACGCGGTCAAGTTTCTGCTCTTTTTCGTTGATCCAACGGTTGCTGATGGCCTGTGACATCAGATTAGAATTGGGCTTAGTTTTGAATATATTTTGGGCTGTTAATAGAACTAGTCTTCGTTTTCAGACTGGCCCAAAATTCTTCTCCAAATGAACTAGGGCCATCACAAGTCTTAATTGGGTTGTCACTTGTAAATGGAGCGGATTCTAATCGAAATCTGATTCGAGTTTGATTCGAAACTTAATAGTTTCAACCGAAAAAGTCATTCAATGCATTAGATTTAATTATAAATATGCACAATTCAAAATATATTGATCGAATATGCATCAAACAATTCGATCCATTAAGGATCTAAAATCGAATTTCATAAATATTATTTATTAAGAAACTCTATATATACTCCCTCCATCCCATAATAGACCCGGTTTAAGAAATATTTTTTTGTTCTATAATATATGTCTTTCTCATATTTCAAGAGGAAATGTATTAATTTTTTTTCTGTAATATGTCGTTAGTTCTTTCTCACATTTCAAGTGGGAATGTCGGTATTGGAACCACATTATGTTGGCATAAGTCAATCTACACCCTTTTTTTTCACATTAAATGCATTTAAGCATTTTTCATAACTTCAAAACACCCTATCTTTTGTGTCATAAACCGTGAATTAAGTTCAATCACAAACATTAGATTACAAATAACTTGCAGATATTGATAAATTCACTTTCATTGAATTTTTGAATGCACTATTGCTCCTGCAAAAGAAATCGGATGTGACAATGAATTAAACGAACCTAACATCACAAAAATTCAATTTTACTTCAGAATTTGCTTATAAAGCAACATAGAAGAGAAAAGTGAAGAGATATGAGATAAGTCAGACAACCCAGGCCCGGTCGGTTACTTTTTTGTCACGTTTACGCACTTGCAGTACACGCACAGGCGCAATTCAAATTAAAAACTCACTATGAGTGTAGAGAGAGAAAATTCTGAAAGAGAGCTAGTGCCCCCCACTTCCATGGAAGAGCAGGATCTCATACAGCGCAGCACCAAAAAGGTGAAGACTTCATCAATAGAAGACGACGTTAATATGGAGGAAGCAGCACTTCGCCATCAGAACCATGAATCCAGCGGAAAGATGAAGGGATCATACCTTGATTCACTCGTGGGCAGCAGCTCGAGGCATGGAGCAGTTCGTTTCTCTAAACAAGGACTACTCAACATTGATAAAATTAAGGTGATAACCCCTACGGAAGAGCACCCTTTTCCTAGAATCATGATAAAAAAGGACTATGAAGAGGCTATCAAAGCTCCTTGGAGGGACTCCATTATACTCCGTATGTTAGAGAAACCCATCAGTTATTCCTTGCTCTCCGCCAAAGTGAACCAAATGTGGAAACTTCAAGGAGACTTTGAGCTCATTGACTTGGGCCATGGATGCTTCATTCTCAAATCAAATAACAAAGCCAAGATCGAATATATCCTTACGGAGGGACCGTGGGTGGTGGCAAATCAATATCTCATCGTAAGAAAGTGGTTTCCCAACTTCCAGCCGTCTAAGGACACCATAAGCTCAGCCATAACATGGGTTAGGGTTCTGGAGCTCTCGGTGGAGTACTATGAAGAGGACATCGTTTACTCGATTGCGGCTAGTCTGGGCGAGCCCATCAAAATTGATCATAATACATATTGGGCGACACGGGGTAAATTCGCACGTTTTTGCGTACAAGTAGACTTGGGCAAGCCGCTGCTTAGCGCCGTCGAGGTGAACGGAATCATGCTTCCAGTTGAATATGAGAATATTCCGGTGATCTGTTTCACTTGCGGGCTAGTGGGTCATCGGTCCGTTGATTGCCCGAGAAACACCAACAGCCAGGATGTGTTTGCTGCACAAAAACTACCAACTCCAGACCTGCCAGCGCCGAAAGTGTCCTTTGAAGAAAAGCTGCAGGGTCAGCGTTTTGGGGAGTGGATGTTAGTCAAAAAAGGTGGGGGAAAGAACATGTCTAGGAAAGGAGGACAACCTAACACTAGAAAAGAGAGTAACAACAGATTTGATATTTTGGGGAACCAGGAAATCAACAATATCAACGTTATAGAAGGCCAAAAGAGTAACACATCTACTTACATGGAAAAAGGAACTCCTTCCTCAGGCTTTGTTCACAGCAACGTTAATACTACACACAAAGTCAAACAACAAGCAAGAAGTACTACTCCCAAAGACCAGGCTCCTTTGAGCCTTAGTAGAACCTCTTCAGCAAATGCACCATCACCAACAGCTGAACATAACTACTGCGCTTCTGCTCTCCACAAATACACCACCGCCCTTGGGGGCAGTGGAAACCAAGTGTACCCTACTCTTGCTACGGCCACAACACTCCCATCACCTCAGCTGCCGAATATTCCAGGAATCCCAACTACTATCCCTAAATACTCCCCCCAAACGTCCCCACCTCAGGACTCCCATGGACCCGATACTACAAGCACCACTAATACAACCCCATGCCAAAATTGGACTTTTCCTCCAACGAGAGCAGTGGACTATAAGCAGTTACGATATGAGGTTCAAAAGGAACCTCAGTGTGCTCAAGAACAGACAACAATGCTTGTTGATGAAAGTGCTAGTACACCCACTTTTGAAGGAGATGGCCGGGCTCCATGTTGTGTTCCCACTACTCTCACAACATCTATATAATCAAGCTATGAAGGTACTATCTTGGAACTGCCAGGGGGCGGGTGGTAGGGATGTTCGAAGGCATTTTCGTGATATGGTTAGGGGTAATAATCCGGATGTAGTATTCTTATTGGAAACTAAGGTCTCGAACGATCGAGCTATTGTTATTTCAAGTAATCTGGGGTTCCCGAATGTGTGTCGGGCACCGACAATAGGTCGAGGGGGGGATATGGATGTTATGGGATGAAAATCGAGTTCGGGTGAGAATACTTACAGTGACGTCGCAAGCTATTCATGCTCGGATCGGCTTGACTCTGGACAATGAGTGGTTATGCAGCGGCATTTATGCTAGCCCTCACTCGGGAAAGAGAGACGAGTTATGGAGCGCACTACAAGACCTTAGTACACGAGTTCAAGGCCCGTGGCTCTTAACGGGGGATTTTAACGACATTGCATGCTTCTCTGAGAAAAATGGCGACCCTCCAACCACTTGGGGGCGATGCAATAAACTTAGGGAAGGAATGAACAAGTGCGGGATCATGGACATTGGTTTCCAAGGCCCAAAGTTCACGTGGACCAATAAAAGAAAGAGGGGCTGCTTGATTAGAGAAAGACTCGACAGATCACTTGCTAACATCGAGTGGAGAATGGCTTTTCCGGAGGGCATGGTGTATATTCTTCCTAGAACGCAATCAGACCACCACCCTATTTTAACTTGTTGCCATGGTTTGAATACACACCGCACACCAAGACCATTTAGGTTCGAGCTTGCATGGGTCACGCACGAGGATTGTGAAAATGTAATCAAACAAGTCTGGAGAAAAGAAAAATATGTGCTTCAAGCGCTTGCTGCACTCCCAGCCACGATGAGAGAATGGAACAAACGGGTTTTTGGAAACATTTTTCATAGGAAAAAGCATATCTTGGCACGGATTGCCGGTATCCAAAAAGCTCTTGCACATAGGTTCAATCAATCTCTTAGTGATCTTGAAAGCCAACTTATCACCGAATATAATCTTGTGTTGAAACAAGAGGAGATGTTATGGTTCCAAAAATCGAGGATTAATTGGTTGAAGTTGGGGGATAAAAACACAAATTTTTTCCATATCTCAACATTATGCAGGAGAAGAAAGAACAAGATCAGCGCTTTAAAGATTAATGAAAGTTGGGTGACGGATCAAGTTGTTTTGAAAGCTCATGCTCGAGAATACTTCAACAACCTCTTCTCGAGTATAGCTCCCCCTATAGCCACAATTGAGTTAAGTCCGTTTCAAAGAAGTCTATCAAACCAAGCAGCCCATCACTTGAGTGCTAGGGTCACGGTTGAAGAAATTTTTGCAGTTGTTAAGAGTATGAGCCCCCACAAGGCCCCCGGACCCGACGGTTGCCATGCGTTTTTCTATCAAACTTATTGGGGTGTCATTGGCGACTCGGTCGTCGAATTGGTGCAGGATTGTTTCTCCAAAAAATCTATTCCGCAGGGGTTAGGACATTCATTCATTGCTCTTATACCGAAGGTGAATAATCCAAGCTCGATTTCTCAATTTCGACCAATTGCCTTACGTAACGTCCTTTTCAAAATTGTCACCAAACTCATTGTTGCACGCCTCAAGCCCAACATTAGTGAGTTGATCAGTCCACATCAAAGTAGTTTTATACCGGGGAGGGGAACGCAAGATAACATCATCGTTTTACAATAGCTGGTGCACACTTTGACAGCATCCAAGAGCAAGCGAGGTGGAATGGTGATTAAGTTGGATCTTGAGAAGGCATACGACAAAGTTAGTTGGGATTTTCTCAAACAAACACTTCAGTTTTTTAAAATCCCTTCAAACTTAGTCGAGTTGATCATGAACTGTATCGAGTGTGTTCACCCCTCGGTGCTTTGGAATGGGGAGCCACTTGATCCCATTCAACCATTATGCGGTCTGAGACAAGGAGACCCGCTTTCACCCTATCTCTTTGTGCTTTGCATGGAGAGACTTACCTACCTCATTGAAGAAGCAATTCGGGGCCGCAATTGGAAGCCGCTACCGGTGTGTCGCTCGGGCCCTACAGTTTCACATCTTCTTTTCGCAGACGACATTATTCTCACGGCCAAGGCATCTGCTAAGTGCGCACATGTGATTAAGAGGGTTATGACCAGGTTTTGTGATGCATCCGGACTGAGAATCAATCTTGCCAAGTCGAAGGTATATTTCTCTCCTAAAACTGATCGCAACACTAAGGGCCAGCTTTCGAACATTTTGGGTATTTCGGCCACCGACGACATCGGTAAATACCTTGGCATAAGGGTTACCAATGGGCGAAACAAAAGCGAGAATTATAGTGAGCTTATCGAAAAGGTGCAGCTGAGGCTTTCTTCTTGGAAAGCTAAGAATTTGAGTCTTGCGGGTCGACTTACACTTGTTAAGTCAGTCACCGCTGCCATGCCGGTTTACACTATGCAAACTAATTGGTTACCAACAAAAGTGTGCAATCATCTTGATAAGCTCAATCGGAATTTTTTATGGGCAACTGATGGTAATGCGAAGAAGGTGCACCTTGTCGGATGGAACAGGGTCCTCAAACCAAAAAAAGCAGGTGGTCTTGGATTGAGAGACTCTAGACGGACGAACATGGCGCTCTTGGCTAAGATAGGGTGGAGAAGCATGAAACAAGAACCGGCCATTTGGGATACTATTTTCCAGCGGAAGTATTTAAAAGGGGAAGAGATATTGAGCCATACTCCAAAACCACAAGCATCTTGTCTTTGGAAAGGAATCTCCAAGAACATCAAGGTTGTTGAAGGCGCAATCAAGTGGAGAATTGGGGATGGAAGCAACATTGATCTCTGGAAGGATAGGTGGGCCATGGAGGAAAGAATTGGGGACCTCTTGAACGCCAATATTAAAGAAGAAGATAGAGGAATGAAGGTGGCTCAGTTAATATCTAGCAATGGCACTTGGGATTTTTCTGTTTTGCGCACAACACTTCCAGATGAGGCTAAGAAAGCCATTCTCGCCATCCCTATCCCACTGAACAGAGATCATCAAGATTCAAGGGTGTGGGGTGCTACGGCCAATGGCAAGTTTTCGTGTTCGTCGGCATACAAGCAGATTGTGGGTGAAGTATTAGAAATGAGTGATGACAACCGAGAATGGGCTTGGATATGGCGCCTCAAATGCCCACAAAAACTTAAACTCTTTCTTTGGTTGTGCCATAATAACACCCTGCTCACAAACTCTCTTCGATTTGATAGGAATTTTGCATCATCGGACATTTGTACCCGATGTTCAAACGCAAGGGAGGATGTGTCACACACCCTTGTTAGCTGTCCAGCAGCAAAAGAAATTTGGGAGCTTGTTGTCCCTACTTCGGAGTTTTCACAACTGCTTGCCACATCTACACCAGGTTGGTGTCAACATAATATACGAGCTCAATTTCGAAACACTATCCTCCCGGACTATCAGTGGTCCAATGTTTTCATAGCCACAGCTTGGTGTATTTGGAAAGCCCGCAATGCGTTTGTGTTCGAGAACAGAATGGAGAACCTTAGTCAGACAATGTTCGCTATTCGCAGCTTAGTCCAGGACTTAGAACAGACTTATCCATGTCCTATCAGGCGTGACAAGGTCAAGGATGGCAATGTTCATTGGCTCAAACCTAGCAAGGGATGGCACAAACTCAATACAGACGGAAGCTTCTTTGAGAGCACTAGGAAGGCGGCGTCGGGTGGTTTGGTAAGAAATGACATGGGGAATTGGGTGTTTGGTTTTTCATGCAAGTTGGGCTCCACTAGCATCACGATGGCAGAGCTAATTGGTCTACGTGAAGGTCTCTGACTTGCATGGGAACGCCGGTTGCAAAGACTTGAGATCGAAGTCGATTCGGAGGTGGTGATGGCTCTGATCAAGAATGCAAACATTGAAACTCATCCGCTTGGGTGCATTATTCATGACTGCAGACAACTCCTTCATGGACCTTGGGAAACAAAATTCAAGGCTTGTCAAGCGTGAGGCGAATGGTTGTGCAGACTTCTTGGCGAAACAAGGGCACGTTTTGAGTGATCAGACTGTTGTTTGGAGCGAGCCGTTAGTTGACATGAGAGATCTCCTCATGCAAGATAGTTCTACTTGTAGCTAGTGCTTCTTCCTTTTTACTACCAAAAAAAAAAAGTACACACACAGGCAGACGCAGAGTGTTGTGTGCAATATATACACAGTAGACTTTGTGGTTGGGGATTCAGTTGGTTTGAATCTTCTATAGAATGTTTGTATACACGGAATGTATATTAGTAAATGTAATAAAGGATAACATATAAAAAATATTACAAAGCACCCGAATGATGAGATTTACTAGTACACGATCAATGAGTTTGTAACTTTTAAAGTAGTGCCCGACAAATTAATGAGATCGGTGATGTTTTTAAATACTTTTCATAACAAACAATCTTTTCAATTAATAATAGAAATACAAGTTTGTACTTTTTGGCCATCTTTATTATAATGTGTAAATTATACTCAAGTATAATCTATACACATATGGTTGAAACTTTTGGATCATATAAGGCTATGGGACCTAGCGCAGGGATGGAGGTTTTGAAACAAGTCTCTAAGGCATTGATGCGGGTCGAATTCTGGGCTGGTCGACACAGGTCGATTCATCTGGTCGAGTGAGTAGGTATTGGGATTTGAACGGGAAGTTGGTCTTGCAACAAGGGAAATGGCAATGTGAGCTAGTCGAGGTGGGTATCGGCTAAGACCCTCCGATGCTTAAGTCAGCGGATCGGTTTTGGAGAGATTTGAACAGAGTAAGGGTATTATGTGTATTTAATGCGTGTATCTTACAATAAATGGGAGGGTATTTATACCATGTCCAGATAAACCGCACTCCTATGGGCCCACCAGGCCGAGTAGGTCGTTGAGGACCGACGTGGGCAACCCATAGACCCAGAAGTAGGGTCCATAGGCAATAGCTGGCGCCCCATTAATGAGGTATGGGATTAGGTGGCTCCTCCATACCTCGTCTGACGGAGCATTTAATGCCAACAGGGATCCATTGGACCCGGCATAGTCCGGGTCGATAAGTGCGTCGACCAAAAGAGCCGAGGAGTTGGTTTCGAGCCGTAGGGATTACGACCTGAAGGTCGACAGGGCGGGGAGTTCGTGGAGTCGTTCAGAGTCGGACGGTTCGATTGAAAGAATTCAAGGGGAGTAGACAGCTTCTTGCTTCGGGAGAGGAGGTCGGATACCCGTTCGAAAATATGCCACGTCAAGCGTGATCTAAATCACTCCAAGTCGAAGAATCTAACAAATACTAGGGGCATTAACATGACTCAGATTAAGACTTGTATTTATTATATATCTCAAATGAAAGAATATCTTGTTTCATAGACGGCGAATATAGAGATATTCATATGTACAAGTAGGTACTTACTAGAGAATGAGTTCACTGAGGATCCCATCTAGAAACACCTAAATGGGAGTACTAGTTGCACATCGAATTAGGATTGTTTCACAGCTTATAGTGTGCATTAATTAGTCCTTAAACTTGAGGCTCTATAGTAATCTTGTATATGTACATTTATACTTTGATATAGGTACTGATCCCATGATGGGTATTAAGACGCCTATATTGGATATAAATCTTCCATATATGAAGGTTTGTGAGAGTCAATAAAGAATCCATTTACTCATTTTGTAGAGTGAGTGAATCTCCTAAGCATTCTATTTTAACTAGTCTATGAAAATCCGTGGCCACAGTTGAGACAATGATTAGAAATAAATTTTTCAGATCAATTGTCAAAAAGCCTAATTATAAATAAGAATCATAAAATTGAGGTTAAAAGAATTTTTGATAAATTTCATATCCAAAACCTCAATTGGGGAGATTAGATAAATGAAGAAATGTATTTGCACAGTAATCGTAAGCGAACAGGTTTACGCATTATATCACCTATTGACTAAGCGTCGTGGGAGGTGGCAATTGGGCGGGTTGGGTAGGATTTGGATTGGGCCTCTGTGGGTTGGGTCAAAAATGGGTTGGGTTCAAAATGGGTTCTTAATAACGGGTTGTAAATGGGTCGGGTTATAAATGGTTTGAAGCGGGTTGTAAGTGGGTTGTAAGCGGTTTGTAAATGGGTCGGAGCGGGTCGAAAGCGGGTCCGACAACTAAATACTCATATAAATCAAAACTTAAAAAATAAAATAAGTTTTAGATAAAATCAATCTTCAATATCATATTTTACATAAACTTATATCTCATAATAATAAATTATGTCTCAAGCATAAAAATGAATTAAAAAAATGAAAAAAAAGAATATTGATCAAACATTGAGAAAAATTACGATTAAAATGGACAGACCCAAGACTTTTTTGTGGTATGAGAAATTTGGACATATTCTACTTTGAATAAAATTGATGATATTTATAGTAGTTGATAGGATTTTTTTAAGTTTTGGGCCGAACTCATTATGGATCCATTAAGGAACCATTAGTGAACCATGAAAAAATCATTTAAAACCCATGAAAAAACCATTTAAAATCATAACTAGTTTAACCCATTTAGACCCAACCCACTTTAACCCATTTAAAAATCTTTTCAACCCAACCCAACCCATAATTAATTGGGTTGGGTTGGACCCATAATTTACAACCCATATTGCCACTCATGGGCTTGTTGTTGGACATCGATCACGATTGATGGATACTATTAGATTAGAAAGATTCTAATTTAAACTATTGCTGCAAATTGCGAGCTCATTTTCTAATCGATTGTTGAACCTAAAGGGTCACACATAAATAAATAGATAAACTCCAATATATATATATGAAATGATTAATAGAGATCAAATCAAACTGTTGATTTAATTGATTGAGATTGGAAAATATATTCGTTGATTAAGTAAATTAATTAATAGAGATTAGAAAGAATTCTACTATTTGTCATTGAAAATATTGCTGCAAATTGCGAGCTCATTTTCTAATCGATTGTTGAACCTAAAGGGTCACACATAAATAAATAGATAAACTCCAATATATATATGAAATGATTAATAGAGATAAAATCAAGCTGTTGATTTAATTGATTGAGATTGGAAAATATATTCGTTGATTAAGTAAATTAATTAATTGATGGCTTTAATTGAATAAAGGAGTTGATTTAATTAAGTTAAGTTAAATAGCTCAATCCATTAATTAATTGAACATTAATTAATCAATTGAATTAGTTAAATTAATTGCCGAGCTCAATTAAATTAAATAATTAATTTAATTGGACCTTAAGGTCCAAGTCCATTAATTGACTTGATGGATAAAATCTATTTATTAAAAATTGATGGAGAAATCAATTAATTTAGAATTAATTGATTAAATCAATTAAATAGAAATTTAATCGATTTAGAATTATTATAAGATTATGATTCTTATCCTAATCGAAGTAAGAAATCAAGAGAGAATCTATTTTTAAAGTGTTGGGAATAGATTAAAATAGTTCTATATATGTGTACACACACACGCACACACACACACACATATATATATATATAAAGAGATAGATAGATATATTATATATGTGTGGGTGTGTATATATATATATATACATAACGTAAATATATAACAACATAGATATTGTGCATGGACTTTATTGTGACACCCCACGGTTCAGGTCCAATAAAAACTTATACACAAATATCAACGAGTCAAATAGACATTGTTACAATAACAATCATAGCAATTTTCATCTTGCTACAAAAAAACTATTACAATAGAGCCTCTCAAATCTTTTACTTAACTTGTAACCAAGTCACTATTTTTCGCTAGAATCTTCCTATACGATTAGGGATAACTATGCTTCTGCTACACAACTCTGATATAATTGTACGTAAGAGGCACTACAAAAAAAAAATTCATTTTCAGTACTAAAGTAATGGTAACACCTAACAAATATATATTTTGTCACTAAAATTTGGTTTTTGGTGACAAAATATGATTTTGTTACCAAAATATTCATTTTTAGTGATAATAATGGCACTTCGTTACAAAAGGCAATAGTTTGTTACCAAAAAGTCAAACTTTAGTGACCACAAAGGATATTTGTTACGGAAAACAAGTTATTGTTACCAAAAAATTAATTTTCAGTAACAAATAAAAATATTAATTACAAATAGTATAGGGTTCTCACTAAAAATGATTTTTATTTGTGACAACCTTAATATTTGTTATGAAACTTTACACATGATTTATATTATATATTCATTTATAGAGCATTAAGATTTTTTAATAACCGCTTTGTGTCTTTGATATCAATGGACTATTGAAACCCGTTTGGATGTGTTTTTTTTTTAGAGAAGAAACATTTATTTTTTGAAAAAAAATAGCACTTTAGAGAAAAAAAATGTGTTTGGATGGGTATTAAAATTTCATTTGTAATTTTTATTTTTATCCATGTATTTTTATAGTGGCTAAAAAAATTAAAAATTAAAAAATACAAAAATTACTAAGATTAATAAAATTTGTTCATATAATTTAATATATATATATATATATAGTTATACATAATCTTAGTTATAGTTAAATATCGGACATGTAAAATATTTGGCATTCAACACATACATACATATTACAAATATTTTTCAAAAGTTAAGGTGACAAAATTGGTTAATATTACGCAAATGGCTATTATACAATTTATTAAAGGTATGGGCACAAAACGGAAGTGAAAATATATTCGAGAGTAAAAATACGACTTATTTTGATATTATGTTCACATAAATTATATTTTTTATTTAATATATATAATAAAAAAAGATTAGTCCAAACTATTCATTAAATTATTTAATTTATAATCATCATGTAAATTATATATAATTATCTATATAATTATTAATATTTTTATGAAGTATTACAAATTTGTTATTTATATGATATTCAATTTATAATTATCATAAATTTTGATATGTTATACCAATAAATATTGTATTATAAAATTTGAAACCAATTTAATAAATTTGCATAAAATGAAAGAATTATTTTATCGAGTATTATATAGAATATGGTATATTCAACATTGTTATATTAAAAGTTATGAATATTATTCGTTAAGTTCAAACTATGTATGAAAAACAAAAGTACTTTTTAATATTCTTATGTATGAGTACTACATAAGTATAGTACATGTTTTAAGTAACAAAACTCTTATAATTATCTAAATTTATTTAATTAATACATAATTAATTAACAAATTAATAAAATTAAAATTAATCAATTGAGGTAAAAAACAAATAAGAATTATAAAACACAAAAGCCATCAATGAAAGAGCATTTGGCATAGTGTTAGCCCTTGGATAAATTATGCACAAGGTTGGGAGTTCGAATCTCTCCAACAACAAAGCAAAAAATTCTAACCTGGTTAGCATGCAGGTTGAGGTCCGGTGCTGGATTTCGGTCAAGGCTTAACTTTTTTGTGACAAAAAATGTAATTTGTTTTTGAAAACAAAAAAAATCTTTACAAGAACTTTTAGTAACGAGCTTTATAGGACGAATTTTGGTAACGAAAATATTCATTACCAAAAATTATAGTAACAAAAAAATAGACTTCTTGTAATGAAATCATTCATTACAAAAGGTCATTTTTTTTTGTAGTGAGGCGTCAGCATGACAACTGAATAGAAGCTCTACATAACAGCATAAGGTGCTTGTGTGTGTGACTCAAGTGCACTTAATCACATAATCATATAATAAATCACATAATAAACTTTTAATTTAACATGTTTAGAAGCATAATACACATGAATCTAAGTAAAAACTATGACTTATGAAGACAAGTAAAACTCCTACCTTAATTAGTTATGCCTCACCAAGATATTGGATTGACTACATCAACTTAATAACCACCTTCTTATGCCTAGATCGGTTCTTTTATAAGTGTGTGGCCATGTGTATGGTTGTATGTGTGAGTGTGTGTGGAACCGTGTGTGAGTGTGTGAGTGTTTTAAAATGTGGGGAAAGTCCCCTATTTATAGATATTTGCTCAAGATAAAACTATTGTTTTATTGCAAAATCTTTAGTCTTTTTTCAAGAAAATTGTTGTGGCAAATTTTTAGATCATCTAAGTGTACAAATCAATATTTGATAAGGGTTTAAATGTTAAGAATTTTATCTTTTGCATATCTAGATATGTGTTTTTGGCTAAATCATGACCATTGATTTTTACTTAAGGACTAAGGGGAAAATTATAGCCTTTGGATTAAGATAAAGACTTGTAGGTAACATCAAAATGTTATGATGAAACAATCCTTATAAGTGCACAAGTCTGTTTTCTTCTTCAAGTAATATACAGAAGTGCCCTAAGGTTTATGATGATGAAAACAAGTGTCCTTATATGTGTCTTTTATGTTTTGAAGATTACCTTATCTTAAAACAATAGGTGCAAGTGTCTTGCTTTTTGATAATAACAAGAACAAGTGTCTTGAAAATTTTTAAAAGATCAAGATTCTATACCTTACCTTAAAATTTATAAGAACAAGTGTCCTATGACTTGTCTTAATGATGAAAATGACAAGTCTCCTAAAATTTATAAGAGTAACATGTGTACCTTATCATATCTTGCTAATGAAAATGATACATGCTTTAAATCTTGTCTAATATATAATATAAACAAGTATCCTAACACATGTAGTAAATAAAACAATTCCTATTATTATTATAATTATTTTTTAAATATATACATATATATATATATATAATTTATATCATTTTTGGATTTTATGAATATTACAAACATAATTTCAAATTTTATATGTACAAATATAGTTTTTCGTTACGCATATGTGTGTGTGTGTGTTATAACCGGTTTTACATATATATATATGTATATATATATTATGATCATTTTTTATTATAATTATTATAATTATTTCACGTATAAAAATCAAAATTTCACATTTATGGTCCTAAAAGATGATCAATTTCTAATTCTTTTCCTTGTTCGTGCCGTGAACAATGGCTAATGGAATTATGATCAAATTGTTGGTTTTCTTATGCACTAATTGACATTCTTCATTGATCGAGTTCTTGAAGTGGCATACTATGATACACTCTTTCTCTTGGTGTGTTTGCAAGCCATGTTTCGTTTCGCCTCTTGATCGTTTTGTGTGTGTTCTTGATTTTTGGTTGATAGTATGTTATTTTTACCTAGTTTTAGGCCTTAATTATGCTTATTTTGATTAACTTTGGATCTTCAATTGGTTAAAATTTTATAAAAGTTAATTCTTACTTGCCATAGGTGAAAATTGATAAAAAGGAGCAAAAAACGGGCCAAAAGGTAGTAAAAAGTGCAGAGGGATGTCCTATAAGGAAGCTGGAAATCTAAATTTGAAAATAATCATGTTCGTTGCACAAGGCGTGCTCATGCCTTATGGGTTGAAATTCCTATGCGGGAATGAAAAAGAAGAATCTTGATATGGCAAGAGTTCAACTTGGAAACAAATTCCCTACTTACCTACGACTCTTAGGATTTGCCAAAGAGTTATCATAGCCCTCTTAGGAATCTGGTCTAGGGTTTGAACCCTATATATACCTGATTGTATTATATTACCTAGACATCTTGAATTTCAATCTTTTATTCTAGTTCTTAGTTTTTCTCTTTAGAATTTTCAGCTTTTATATTTTTATCTTAGTTGTTATTATGGTCATGCGTGGCTAAACCACTTTATTCAGTCAAAGAATAATTCAAGCCAACGTTTTCTTCAAGGATTGTGAGATCTAATCAGTTTACTTGTCTTTTAATTTTATGCAGTATTTGTATATTTTTCTGTGCTTTTTGGGAAAACTCCATTTCGTATTGTTGTTCTGTTAGTTGTGCAATTAGGACCCATTGTTCAATTAATTTAACTTCATAGTTCCAGTTGAGGAAGTCTAATATGTAATTGTTTAATTGAATCAACGCAAGTGGAAAGTAGTATAATTCGTTATACTATGAAACATATACAATCTAGTTTCGAGCAACCACATTTATAGGTTTGTAGGCTAGGATTTGAGTCTTTCTAGTTTTTAATGTTGTTGACGGGTTAAATCCTATCGTTTGACTAGGGTTATTCGTTAATAAGGAATTATTCATAGCGTTCGCATGTCTAGTCTATTATTAAGGAAGAATTTGGTTGGACGAGTTCTCTGAAGGCTATAACCAATTTATTGCATGAATTAAAAGCTATTTTTGAATCAATGATCAATTCATGAAAACGTTATGGAAAAAATTAACCTTGACTGAGTCTTTATTCTTATAGATTTACTTTTGATTTCTTTCTTACTTTTATTAACTTGTCATTCAAAGCCCCCCATGTTTTACTTTCTTTTTGACGCTTAGTTATCTTAGAAAGTAGTCCATAAGTTATTCCATGTGGAATCGACCCTTCTCACACTATCTATAAGTTAATTTGTAGTTAGAGGAATAGGATTGATTTTTGGTGGATTCGACACCCATCATTGCTTAAACGATGATTATAGAATTAAGAAATACTTAGAAATTATAATTCCATCATTCTTAATTTATTTCTAAAGGAGTTTATGAATTATTACAAAAGTTAAAATAGATATAGTGTCATATACACCTATATAAATTTCGATTCAATTTGAAGATAGAATCAAGAATCTTAGGAGATCCATCCGTGTGAATTATTTTAGAGGGAGAATGCTTGAGCTTCTATTTGCGTGGATATGTTCAGATTGATGAGGATCAAGTTCGTGGATGCGGTTCAGATGATCAAGATCAAAACAGGAACTCAATGATGATTCGTATTTGAATACGACAATTCCCTACATCAAACGGAAGGCTTGTAAATTATAATTTTCTTTGAACTTTAATAAATGTTTTTGTAGTTTACATAAGAGTAAGATCCGAATTGCAATAGTAATGAGATAAATTTTTTCATAATAATTATATATTAAATTTTTAAATTTTTATTGAATGAATATTCCAAGACCTATACAAAACTAACAGCAAAAAAAGATGTTATGTTAAAAATATTATAATTTGTAAAGAATTCAAATATGAGTGCATCGAAAGATGTTACACGAAAAATGTTATCTTTTACCAAATTGCAGTGCCAAGACTGGAAAGTCACAGTGCACGTGCACGTGCAGGCCCAATAAAGTGTAAGCAACAGCTTTTCTGGCCTGTTTTCTTGTTGTTAGATACTGCTCCAAACGATCATTTTTATTCCCTCCTGGGCTCAAAGCTTTTCAATATTATTATACCTTTTTTGTCAGTTGAAAAACTTAGAGGGAAAAAAAGAGAAAAAGAAACTCAATTTCAATTCAAAGTTTCTAAATTCAATTGGGTGGGTAGTCATGTGTTTCGCTGTTTTGTATTGAGATCAATAAATGGCAGCTTTCGTTTGATTAGTCAAAATATTAACTTTTTAAAATTGACAAAAAAAAAAAAGAAAAGAAAACAAGTGCCCTTTATCATCGTACACAAACATCTTGTTTTAGTGTCTTAATCGCAATATTTATGCAAATAGTTGTGTGTAATATTTTCTCTTAGCGATTTGTATTTTAAGAATATCAAAAGACTTCTTTATTTACAAATATTTAAGTATGATATATTTCAGTATGGTCAAGTGGATTGTTCAAGGAGCTACCACATTGCGAAGATATCCTCACGCTTCTCAGATAGTTTGCCTCTAACCACCTCTTCAATAACCCGAGCTCGTGAACCTCATTGCCCCAACTATAAGAAAGGTCATCCTGTAGGTCGCCTCCTTGATTAATGGTGCTCGAATGAAGATTCTACTACTAAAAGATTCCAATGGCCTTGAGGATTTCTCCTCAAACGATATCCCACTTGAGGACACAAGGCCTCAGAAGGGTACAACTCCACTTACATTTCAAATTTGCGATGTTGATCTTAGTGAGATGTTCTCATTGAATGCAGGCCACATCAATCTATACTGTGTTTAATTTTTAAATATCTGTCACCTCCAATATCAACATGCATTTAATGCACGCACTCTCGGTCCATGTTACCACCCAAGTGGCATATTACATGGACGCCCCTAGTCCAAATCAACCGATTTATGGTGGTGATTTACACCTTCCCTCCTAAATTTGCTGAGCTCGATGATTGGTTTTATCTGTTCCGAAAATTTTAAATAATAATATCCTCCAAACAATCAAGCGATCAACATATTTTAATGTATGTCGTTGCATAAAAGCTATTCTTGTTTTATTTATTTATATGATGAGTAGTCTATTTTAGCTGCAACAAGAAGGACTATACAAATGACTTTATGGTTGGGTTGGTAGTTGGTACCATATATATGTGCAATCTTACATGTGCTTCGACATATGCATGTCTCTACTCTGGTCTAACCTCTATCAATCCTCCTATTTTGACCTACCACACGGTTTTAGACAAAAGTGTGAACAAATGCAAATTTGTTTTATTTCATTTTTTTCCAAAAAGCATGTTCACTATTGAGAGATAAGTAAAAACGTGTTCACTATTTAGCAGTTATACAATAGAAAAAATAAAATTGATACTTCGTTCCCTCAAAATATATTAAATGAATTTTCAATCTCACAAACACTTCTTCATATTTATATGCATGCATTTTTAAGTCCTAAATCAATTTTTCTTATAAAAAAAATATATCTCAATCATTATAAAAATAAAAAGATACATGTATAGATATACCAACAAAAAAAAATAATACACACACACACACACACACACACACACACATATATATGCATATCTATCAATTTTATTTTCAATATATATTACGTGTATATATCAATTGTTTCGAATTGGTTTACATGTATATAATACTATCAATATTAATCATATGAAGCTGGGGATGTTTCATACATAATAGTGGCGGAATTACTCGGGCTATGACAGGGGTTTAGGTTGGTTTGGGAGCGAAGAATTCCAAAACTTGTGCCGATGTGGATTCAGAGTGCACTCTTAAACTCATAAATATGAGTTTAACACGAACTCATCTATTGGGAGTGTTGATAGAGGATATCAAGGGAATGCTTAGGCTCCCTTGGGGGCTGCGGATTAGCCATACACTAAGGGAAGAAAACGCATATGCCGACGTATTAGCTAAAATGGGTCATGGATTAGATGATTGTATTGCTAGTTGGGATATGCCCACTGGAGGGACTGATTTTCCTATTAACAGAGGATTTGGCTTAGTTGTGTAGCCAATTTCTCCTAACCAAAACATAAAAAAATAAAAAAAAAAAATTTTTTATCTCAACATAAAAACTATATAATTTTGTGAAAAATCAATGTGACGCTGCTAATCAAATAAAATTTGGAATAGAAAAAAAAAATTGGAATAAACGTCAATATGTCAAGAAATGGTTCATCATATGCAAACACGCATTTTCTCCACAATACATCTCATCAATCAATCAAAAATCATTTATATTTTCCATGCACTCTATGGACATCAGAATATCACTAAACCAAAGTGATTTTTTTTTATATATACTTTTACATTTTTCCTTAAAGTATAATTTGAGAATTAATCATGTCAAACTATTACTGTGAGAGGATAACTTGGGGGGTAAATTATTTAAAGAATAAAAAGCTTATCTTAAAATGTCCTAAAAAGTAAATTAGAGTGACAAATTTGCCCACGGAGAGTACGCACGACTACTACGGTTGAAAATTAATAAATCAAGCTAAACGATGCTCGGTTCGGAATCAATCATAAAAAGTTCATTTAAACTCAGTTCGTTAAACATAAAAATCAAATTTGAACATATCTTTTTGTTCGAAAAAAAAATTTGAAACTCGACTCTAAAATATGATAATATATACGTATAAAAAGATCAAATTATTTGAACTCAACTCGAGTTTAGCTCGATCAAAACTTATCTGAACATTGACTCATTTAATATTTAAATCAAATTCAATAATAAATTCAAATCAAATTTAAACAATACTATTATTTTGCTCGAATTCTTTTACACCTCCAACCATTACTATCAACGACGTCCTTTCAACCATGCAAGTGGTAATTTTTGTTGCCAATCTAAACAATTTGATAGTACAAAATATATATGATTAACATTGAAAAGACCCTTTTCTCC
Organism: Petrea volubilis; assembly: GCA_026212405.1. Taxonomy (NCBI): domain Eukaryota; kingdom Viridiplantae; phylum Streptophyta; class Magnoliopsida; order Lamiales; family Verbenaceae; genus Petrea; species Petrea volubilis. Next base: position 19,845 of record JAOWBU010000188.1, on the reverse strand, counting down.
TCATTGCTATTTCCTATCATCTCTGATTTTGTACGGAACGAAGATTAATAATTAATAAAGAAGGTGAATGGGTGATAATAGGCTTGTCACAACCAACCCACTAGCCAAAAAATTACTATCCTCGATCAATGAGAACTTTGAGAAAATATTGTTTTACCAAACAATTGATTAGTTAATTCTTGAAATTTTCTTTTTTTTTTAAATAATTTATTTTATTTTCTTAATAAAAATAATGAGAATTACAACCACCAGCAATCACAAGCCGACAATGACCAGAAACCACACGAACTAGTTAAAAATTAGTACTAATGATACACTTGGTGCTTATCTTTAAAGTTTTGCAATAAAAAAAATTAATATTTATAATTACTCTATAAGTTTTTTTTTTACACTATTTCAACGGACTTAGTTGATTTATGGTAAGAAAAGAATAAATATTTATAATTAAAGCGCTCTACCTATTAGATTTACGAGGTGTTGTGGAGAACTTACTTCGAACATCTTATAAGTTTCTTTTCTTGTAAATTTTTTTTAGCTTGTATTTTAAACGTCTGCTCTTGAAAGATTTAGATAAGAAAAGTAGTGATTACAAACTTTTGTTATAATGTGGTTGAAACTAAATGAATTTCTAGAGTTGGATCAAAATAAGATTAATTTGTATACATATATTTTCAATAAAATTTACCATTAACTAGGGGTGTAAGATGAATTAAACCTGCTCAAGGGCTCAATGAGACAGCTTGAGTTAGGCTCGTAGATCTCAAGCTCGACCGTTATAAGCTGGAGCTCAAATTTGAGCTTCTTCACGAGTTGAGCTTGAGCCTAAAAACAAGTGTTCAAAAGCTCGTGAACCTATTCATGAGCTTTAATTTTTATTTTCTATTTTAAAATATATTAGAAATAAAATAAGGTATACGATTGCAAGTATCAAAATTATATATAGCATTAATATCGAAATCAAAAATTTTTGTTATAATAATTCAATAATATAATATATGCATATGAAATATCCAAATTCATCTTATTCCATGAGTTGTGACAAATTCTATTAGAACTGGGCTCGATTTTAAACTCGAGCTTGAATGGGCTTGGCAGTAAATGTACTGAGCTTGAGCTCAAAGTTTTTTGTGATGAACTTGAATTTGAACAAAAAATTATAAGCTCAACAAACTTGAGTTTGAGCTTGAGTCCAAATATTTTAGATGATCTAGAGCTCGAGCCTAAAAAATTTTAAAAGCTAATTTAATTTCAACTTATTTACAACCCTATTGTTAACTCTCCAGTATATTAGGAGGTGTTTGCAAATACTATAAAAGAAAGTGTTAAATACTGCCCAATTTACTATTTATTTATTTTTTTTCAATTTTTTCTACGATTTATATTTCTACAACTATGGAAGTGTTTGCAAATATCCCGTGCGCTAATAAGGGAAGTTCAAAATTAAGCACAATACTACTAAACTAACCTTGAAAAGTGTGCTAAAGATATAGTTGAAATATAAATATATATATATATATATATATCAACTTTTGTTGGTGCAAAAGTTGGATTGCATGTGCGCAATGGTGCCCATATTTTGACTTGTGCGATTCATAATGGGCCCTCTTTTGTATGCCCACTAACTCAATCATATTTTTCTAGTCCTTTTGCTCTTTGGATTTGCCCCTTTCCCTTTGTTGGTCCACTAACAGCACCAGACATATATTACAGCTACCAAAACTTCATATTTTCCTTGATACGAATCCATTATAACAAATCAATATCTACCCCATCACTAGTTTATAGTTTTGTTTGCTTTTGTTGGCAATTATTGGGGTTCATGTTGGAGTTTTCACCCCAAGAATGGTGCAACATGGGTAATAATTTTTTTTTTAAAAAAAATTCTTTAACTAATGGTGATATCAAAGTACGGAACTAAAAATTCTTACTTATTGGGATAATTTGAGTTTTCATAAAATAAATATGATATTTTTATTATTTAAAAAAAATACAAATAAAGTATGATTGTATATGGACTCGGGAAAGGTTGGAGGGCGAAGGGGGCAACCACACTCTAGCACCCCATTAGCTTCGTCTTTGGGTGCCATACTGAAATTAGTAATTATCTATCGATGCAATGTTTTGTGGGGTTTAATTAAATCCTCGAAATTTTTGCCTATTGTTTTTTTGAAATAATCGTGATCTAATTTTGATAGTTAAAAGGAAAATTATAGTTACCTCCCCTTAAATTTGCCCAAATTGAAAAAAAAAACTCAGTATGAAAAAAATACTAGAATTACCCTTAGAAAAATTAAGTAAAAATTAATGGGGCTCAAAGAATCTCGACGTTGCGCTTAACGTTTAATTTAAAAACACATCTAATGAGGTTTGGCGAAATTATACAAAAATTCCTAAGATATTGGAATTTAAAACTAAACTCCCGACAGTGGTGGCAACCTCCCCACGTTAGAAATTCGTAACAAACACATTTTCAAAACAACCCTACTCTCAGGTCTGCAATGATGGCACGATCAGCGTCATTTGACATCATTTAATTAATGTTCAACATGTCTCAATTTTCACATTTTTGCCAAACTTCGTCACAAACTGACAACGGCAACACCAATTGGAACCACCCCGCTTCAATGATTCTGTATCTATAGGAGTCAATCACGTTTCAAACCTCCCGTGTCGTTGGTCAGAAGGGTTTTCCCTCCTTCGTTTGTCAATTTGCTTGCTAGTGATACCGTCGGTCTTGTCCTGATACTTTTTTTTAGATCTCGACCATCACATCCGTCATAAAAGCCTTTAGAAAAAACATACAACCTTTTTTCTCCCCTTAATTGCGAAATCCTAACGGTATGAGTTTTTTTTATTGAAAGGGCAACCCTCAGGGAAGTAGTAGTAAATTCTGATATCCGAGGGGGTCTTTTGGTAATTTTAGTAAACCTCAGGGGAGTTGGCAATTCACTCTTTTATCCAACAATTAATCAAAATATTGAAGGGTGAGAAAAATATATAAATTTTTTGGACGGAACTCTAACGAAAGGATTTTTTTTTTTATAGTTTCAGCCAACCTCGATGGTGATTTTAGTAATTTTCATAATTGAAGAATTTTTTTTTATAATTTTGAAAATTTTCAAACAAGTAATTATAATTCACCCTATTTAATATTATACGTTTGCTTGTATTGTTTGGTTTGAACAAATTCACCTCAAAATAAGAAACTACAAAGGAGTTTTAAGTTTCCATTTATCTTCTCTTTCTTTAATTAATGTTAGGGTGTACTGACCTTACTAATTATATTTTACTTTTCCATACATGTGTGCTTTGACAATGTTGCTTGTAAGCTTTTCTTCTACTTCAAATTTCTAGTAGACAACATCATGTAAATTCACTTTGCTACAACGACTTTTGCTCTCCCTCTAATGAAAGATGTCACCTTTTTGAACTTCCCCAAAAGTACAATATACAATTGCCCACACTTGGATTCCAATCTAAAATATTATTCTTACAGTGAAAACATGAATATGGTGATCATACAAATTATGGAATCCAAGCCCACACTGAAACATCACTCAAAAGCTGAAAAACAAATCATATTTTCTTCAATCCAAAGGAACAAAGACTCCTCATCATCATTACAATCGTGACATTCAATTTCTCCTTTTCTTTTTCAATTTTTTCGATTTTTTTTAATTTCTTTCCCTCCCCCCTCTTTGGTCATAATTTGTGACACCCTTAAGTGAAAAAGACTCCTCTCCAGAAGGAAGCAGTAGTAATCAATTAATATATATATATATATATATATATATATATATATATTCTATGATTCAATAGATAATTAATCCACATATGGTCACAAAAACATCTACGGCAAGTCATTAAGTTACGCGTTTGTAAAACTCAAACTTGTGAGATTTAAGTTTTCTTTTGGTGATCATTCAAAACAATGCAATTGCAGTTCTTGGTAAACCGGTTCTGAAAAGACCAAAATGCCCTGGAAGGGCAAAATGGCCTAACTTGTTGATTTATTCATGAAAACATTATGGAATAGCATGAGATGGAGAAAACGCATGAAGTGGTGTTGATGCTTGTATACACTTGCTCTATGATTGGTCAAAATGATTGGTCAAATTCAGCCAAGCCAAGTTTTTCCGTGTGTACATGCTGTTTCCTTTATTCTTATGTGAAATGTCAAAAATGTCCCCGCCTTCCGGGCTATGGAACTTCAAGTTGAAATGTGGAAGGAGCCAAAAGTACAACACTAAAAGTTGTTGATAAATAGTGCATTCTACAAATTCATGGAGATTCATTGGGAGAAAAACGGAATAGATACTTAATCACTCAAGTCTACAGAAACGATGATCATAAATGTCAATTTTGCACTACATTAGCAAACCACTAGCAATGGCCTGATTAATCTTAAGACTTGTGGTTCCATACACCGGCAGTTCTTCTTCATATGGTCCGTTGATCCCGACCCGGCCGATGTTCTCGAGCTCGAAAAGATCAGAGCTTGCACAGCTCTTGTCATCTACATCACTCTCATTCTCATAGAACTCCCTGAATCCATGTTTTCTCATAGTCTTCCCCTCGTAGAGTCGAATGCTATCAATGTTTTTCTTGATAAACTGGCTACCAACACTAGGCATTGATGCACTAACTGAATAGTAGTAACCATCATAGTAACCATCACCATCATCACGATATATACTCTTGTGGCCACAGGGCTGGCTATCTTCATCAAGAATGACACTAACAGGGCAAAATCTAACAGACCTCTTGGATTTATTACCTCTCGTAGACTGGTTTTTGCTCAAGCAAGATCTTGAGGCCAATGAGCATGTTGCTGTGGTGTCCTTCATGGATTTGGACTTCCTCACTGAAGTGCTCCATTGCTCCATGACTTGATTTTTCTTTAAGTTTCTTGGGCTGAATATTGAATTCAAGAAGTTTGCGATTTTACCGCCCGGCGAAGCGGGCTCTTTCGCCTTCTTCAAGTCTCCGTAAATCTTCATCGCCCTTGATTTCGCCCGAGCGATCTTACTACCCGATGTTTGAGTCTGTTTAACCTTTTGGGCTTGGAAAATGGATGATCTAGGTGTGGATCTTGAAGCAGAGGACTCTGTCTCTGATGATGAGAAGATGCTTGAATCCGTGGATGAGCCCGAATTGGATGAGAGGTGCCTCGGTGTTGTAGCGGTGGTGGTGTAGTTCTCCATCCATTTCTCCACCATGATTGCTCGTCTCAGGCTTTCGATTTCTTGTTCGACTTGCGCGGCATTGTTCCTCCTCCGGAAACCAAAGTCTTCTTCCACTTGATGTTGTTGTTCATCAATGGAGTGATAAATAGCGTCGAGGAGAGATGAAGAGAACGATGGTGCTTTGCGCCGTTGCTTTTGTGTCTGTCTCTCCCACACAGCCATCACCAGCGCCCTGTTGGCTCAGAAAACACTGCCGTTTTCTGTGATAAAAACTTTTCAGTAATGTTTTAGTAAGTTATAAATGCAAGGAAAAATATTACAATGTAACGAATGCATGCGGTGCTAGAAAGAGCAAGAGAGAATTCATCGAAATGGACATGTAAGAGAGAGGGGTGAGAAAGAGACTGTATTTGGATCTCTTGAAGGTTGCTAGCAGAGTAATGGTGAAGAAAGCGATTGATAGAGAGGGAAGAGAAGTTAAAAGGAAAAGCCAAATGCCTCGGCTTTGATCTTGGGCTCAAATAATGAGAGAGAGAGAGAGAGAGAGAGAGGGAGGGTGACTGTAGTTAATTTCCAAGATTGAAAACTAAAGGGGTATATATAAACATATATCGGAGAGTGTAAGCTTTAGAATAAAGAGACTTTACCACGCGTGCGTATGATATAAGAAATAGATACTTATGACAGAGTGGCCACGAAGGTGCAGCTGAGTTGAGTACCCCTTTTTTAGTCCTGCACCGTACTATTTTTGTTCAGTTTTCATATGGTTTCTGATCAAAAACCCATGTGTATAGATGGCCCTTTATTTATTTTTTTCAAATAGTTTCTGATCAGAAAGCCACATTTGTTAATAATGTAATGGGCATGGTTGTTTACAAGTACAGACACGGAATTAAATTCAAATGCCCGGCTGTGGCGGAGGAAAAATGTCCAGTACAGACAGGGGATTAAATTACTGAAGCAAGCAGTTAGACCATCAACCAGAAGTATCATGAGAAGCCATGAGATCATGTTTCGTTTTTTATAATACGTACGTACACTACTAATATACGCACTATCAAGATTCGAATCCCGCTATACTCCCAACACTTTTAAAAACGAAATGTATATTCACTAAGCCAAAACATACCTAATGAGATCATACTCCCGACACTTTTAAAGACGAGATACGTATCCATTAAGTCAATCGCCCCAAACGAGATTATGTCGTCAGCTAAACTAATCTTCAGCTCAAGCCAAGTAGCGCAAATAAGCAAGGTACATTGATAAAGATCACAAGGATGAAAGCAAAAGGCAAATTAAAATATCTGTGTTTTTATTTTTATTTTTTATTTTTCTTTCCCTAAGTGGAGGGAGACCACTGTCAGATATTCAACTCAGCATTTCCACTATACACATCAGAATTGACAATTCCGTATTTCACCACAAGAAAGGAGTCAAGGACCACTCAGGAGCATATTTCCACTTCTGCCTAAACAACTTATGAATAACGGGAAAATTTTATACTATCTAATTGGGTATTTATCAAATTGATATTTTTAACTGTTGAATTTGATTACAATAATTAAAAAATGTTAAAAAGATAAAATTATGATATTATAATACTCAATCCAATAACTGAAAATACTATTTGGATATTACCCAAATGGGTGGCATCTCATAAGCCATGAATCACCATAAGCGACCTCTATGAGAATGAAGGATGAACCGTCCCGACTGGAACAGTCATGAAGCATAGTCAAACAATAAGTAATTTCTTTCTTCTTTCTTTTTTTTTCCCCTTAAAGAAAAAAATCATGGAACCCGCATTGAATAGGACCAAACCAAACCATACCATTTTCTAACCCACTACTATGAATCCATTTTGAACCCAAACCATGTTAGGCCCAGCCCAACGCACCCATGTGCCACCACTCCTGGACGATCATGAGGAACCAAATCATATGGTTCAACTTCTCGACACCAGTTCTGTTTTGAATGTTACAATGTCCCATTACTGGTCATGGGGACTCCTGTATATAACTCAAACGGCCTCGAATGGCCCTCGTGTAATTCATCGACATAACATCAACTAGCTGGCACACATGCTTGTCCCGTTGCCTCTGAACTGGTAGATATGTTCTGCATCCATAAATTAACATGGGTCAAGTAAAGGAAAAACATAAGGCTTTCGTTTGAACCCAACTCCGTCGGGTATCGATGGCTTTTGATCCGATGAGTTTTAGTGAAATGAGGTTTTAAGATTTGTACAAATGGAACACATAGAGGACAAACAACAGGCAAAAGCTGATGTCGTTGGTGCATAACGGCAACAAGGTTTAACAGCACATGTGCTACACCACCACTCAAGCACACATGAGCAGACAAACAAAAATAGGAAAAATAAGTGGTCTAATGCATAAAAGAAAAGACAGTTGCTTCATTTAAATCAGGAAAAATGACTGGACATTCATTATAACTTCATTTTCCTTAAATCTGGAAGCAACACGTTTAAGAATTCCCAAGATCAAGGGATGGAGAAATATATTTTATCTATGTTGTTCCAATTTTTACATTGATGTGATTGTAACTTTTGTTTCCAAAGGTTTATTTGAGATAGATACGTGACAAAATCCAGAAAAAGGGTCAAAAATTCATAATTTTTTCCAAATTCAAGAAATTATTAAAATCTCTAGATATAGATGTAAATGTGAACCAAAGAGTTGTAGAATGAGGGATTCCATAAGTACTTTGATCAGGCCCATAATGTCCAGGGAAAACGAGAAAAAACAAAAAAAAAACTCAAGGAACGAGACGATAACCAAGACCAGTGAAGACATGAAAGATATAATCTTTCGACATTTTTGGTTCACAACCAAGAAAGGGTCATCATTGTCTCAGGTTGACAGGACCTATTAGGCTTAATATTAAGAATGGTGATTATGAGAAATAACCTAGGATGCCTTAAAACTCCAAATGATAACAGTTCCCCTGTGTAAGTTTACAATGAGATACACACAAAAAGTTTCTAGTCAAAATAGGGCACCTAGCCAAGTCTGCAAGCAAGGATATACATCTTCTATATTGATGTTCCAACAACCCCTTTTACAAACATGAAGCCCATGTTGTAAGAGGAACTGCTTACATAGCTTCAATGTACGCCAAACATGAGCTGGAGCAGAAAAGTTACATATATCATATATGATTAGCAACACAATCCTAATGAAGACAATTTTATAGGAAACAAACCGGACAAATGGTGAAAAAAGGGAGTTACTTGGGGAAGATTGTTCAGTAAAGTTCTTTGAGATAAGAGGGGAACTGTAAGAGCAACTGATTAGAGTAGGAGGGAGATCCGAAGTTAGAGGGAGAACACAAAATATAGTTCTAGACACTAAGAATTATGCATATATGATGGTGACTGAAGCTTGAAACAGTCAAGTTATTTCCAGTCCTACTTGCATCAGGGTAACGAACAAAATCACATTTTCTTCTCCTCTATAATGGTTGCTGAAAAGAATTATCAGGTTTTTCACTAATCTGAGCTTCATTCATTCTTCACAAAACTAGGCAAGAAATTCAAATGCTAATGGTCGGAGATATTTTTTCCGCGGCACCTATCATATATACACGCGTATAAAATAATTTTGATATGCGATTATTTCTTGTGAAAGAGAAAAATGACAGGACAAGGATTTAGGGGGAGAACTAAGGTTCAACTCAATTGATTTTATCACATGAAAGGCAGAACCACTAATGCAAAGAGATATGCCCCAGAAAAGATCAATCCTCAAAATTTCCTGTCATAAACTGTCATTTTCCTCCAATTTCCCGATTCGTAGTCGCCAATCTGGTGTTGTACATGTATCAATTCTACTATTTCACGGAATACACACACGCACACACACACACACATATGAACCAACTGCTATTCATGCTGAAGCTCCAGTATTTTCACTTATGGTTCAATACCACAACAATATCTCTGATATACCATATCAATAAGATCAACGAATCAGTAGAAACTTTGATTAATTACCAGTTGAGTAATGGCCAATCGGAGTCAATAATGGACAAAAAAAACATCAGGAAAATGAATCTTGTTGCTCGGAGGGGTAGGCGGCGCAACTGGCAGACCCATTATCGCCGTCGCTCGCCGGCGGTTGCGGGAATTGAATCTCGATGGTCGTCGACATTCTTATAGGAAAATCTAAAATTCGTTCACACCAATATTGAGTTTGTATACGTAGTCAAAAATTCATGATCCGTTGCATTTCCATTAAATTCACACATCGCCAAAGAAGTCAACAGGTGAAAAATAGAATGTTAAGTCTCATACCACAAGTGTGCTTCCTACATTGCCCCAAAGCAAAGGAAATTTGGAAGTGGATTGTTCTACCTACCGAGTTGTTTGGTTTCTTAGCCATCAACCAGCAAGATTGGTTCCGTCAAAACCTTTCCTGCAATTTCGGGAACATTATTGCTCCAGCAAGTCAGTGGAGACAGATCTTCCTGGCCACAATTTGGACACTTTGGGTCTCTAGGAACAGAGTAATATTCCAAGGGGAAAGGGAACATTCGAAACAAGTTGTGAATTCCATTAAGAATCTTCTTCTCAATCTCGAAGTGGCGTATCCGGAGAATTTACATGTGAAGAAGCAAGACGATGGTGGCGTGCTATGGAAATCCCCGCGAGAAGGCTGGCTAAAGTTGAATACCGATGACAGCGTAGTGAACACAAGGCAATCAGGAGCAGCCGGAGGTGTTGTTCGGGGCCATTCGGGAAAATGGATGTTTCGATACTCCATCAGACCTGGGGAAGTTTCCATTACGATGGCTGAACTTCTGGGACTGCGGCAGGGGCTGAGGCTTGCGTGGGAAAGGCGCTATGGAAAGCTGGAGGTTGAATTGGACTCTATGGTTGTAATGAATCTGATCAACTCTGCTGCGACTGAGGATCACCCGTTAGGAATGTTGATTGAGGACATGAACTGTGCTGACTGGCTAGCCAAGATGGGACATGAACTGGAAGCGGACCTGAAGGTTTGGGACTCCCCCACGCCGGTCTTGTACAAGTTTTAGAAGCTGATGAGGGTACTGTTTTAAGTGATTTTCTCCTTTGTTTACCAAAATAAAATAAAATAAAATAAGTGTGCTATATTTTTTGTCTAAAAAATGACCGATGTTAGTCCAATTATTTAATGGACATATTTGATTGCAGTATTTAATGGATTATGATACCTTATAATTTTTTTAATGTGCGTTTGATTGGAATTGGATTGTCTTATGAGCTGACACAGCTCGTAATTCAAGTCAGAGTTGAAATACGCAAAATGAGGTATTAAGTAATTCTCACGTGGGGTGTTTATTATGAATTTCAGTTTGACATTACAAAATTGGCCTATGAATTTACTAAAATGCCCCCAAAAATTAATATGAAATTATTTTTTTTGCATATTATTTCAGGTGGTAAGTTGGTGAAATCCCCTGTCAAAAGAAATCCCACTCAAACTAAATAAACAAGATTCTATTAATACATTATTCCTAAAATTCTAATAATTCCAAATCGAATGAGCTTACAAACTCCTACACCTATGGGACCCACTCCTTTACGGCATTTAGGAGCTTATGAACATAATTTCCTATTAAATATGTATGTTGCATAAGCAGGACTATGTTTGGAAAACTCGAGTTAAGACTTAACTCTATCGAATTAGTATTAATTACGTAGTGAATGTTTTATATTTGTTCCGTGAATGATTAATAATTTAGAGAAAATGACCAATCACTTGATAAATATAATATACTTATTATATATCATTTGTTGAATTCGATCAAATTAGATACATGCACAAACGTTTCCTATTGTCTAAAGACTAACACTTAATAAACAACCCATGTACACGACATGTAGCTATTAATTTCTCATTGTTCGAGAGAAAATATGCAGTTTTGGTTCTATTACAGTATTGATCCCAAAATCTTAACAATCACAAAAATAATTTTAAATACGATGATTATAATGCTATATTTGTAACACCTTGATAGTTTTGATGGGGTGTATTAAGAGACATTTTTTATCAGTTTTCAGCGAATACTACTTTGATTAGTCCATTTGAGAAGGATAAGTGATCTTTTTCAAAGTAGAAGGGGTAATTGTTAAATATTCCATAGTACAGGGGGCAAATATTGTACCCTGAAAAATTAATTATATCAGTTAATTTGAATTAAAATATAACATGTTCTAGCTTAAAGTTTGGATAACTGTTGCTCTCGTGAGAAATTTTCAATAATCATATAATTATACAAATTAAATTCTATAATAATTTATGCGTTTTAAAATAAAATATAATGAGATTATACATATGTACATCTATGGTGCTTAAATGTGTAATCTCAATAGTTTTGAATTATTATACATGGATAATAGTTACATTATTTAGTCTCTTTATATAAAATTCATAGATATGATTATTTATCTAGTCAAAACAATTGAGAGGGCCAAAGTATGGGCTGTTAATAAAACTATATTTTGACCAAATTAATTACTTAAAAACAACTATATTCTAACTTTTTTTTATACGGATTGTTTAATTCATCACTATAAAGCTAAAAACATCAAAATTTTAGGTTATTCATGGATTTATAATAACGCAAATTATATTTACACTCATTGAGGTATGGTATAATTATAAATTAGTTTATCTTATATTAAAAATTATGAATACCCCTCGAGGTTTATGATATTTTAGTAAATATTAATAGAAATATCTAATAGATAATTTTTCTACAGTCATAGTAGTCAAGCCAGCCACCAATACAAAATCTCTCAATCAATTTTCTTATTCCACAAACATTTTCGAATTAATTTCACTTTGTACTACAACAACCACAATCGTACATCACCATCTATAATTCGATGCCATCGTTACTTTTTTTTTTTTTGAAATTGATTTATATATAACTTCTATATCTTGTACTTGTTAAAATCATGCGAATCTCATATCAAAACCAAGCCGCAAACAATAGAAATACAACTCGCAATTATATTTTGTCTTAATGAAGGATGAATTTTGTTACACTTGTACATATCTCAGGCTCAGGGGTATTTGAAAATTTATAATCACATAAATTAATTTGTAATTATACTATATTTCAAGGGATGTAAACATGATTTACCATATATAATACTGTCGATATACAAATTTGACTATAAAAATCGATTGAATTTATCAAACAAAACAAAGTGACTAAATAATACACATTCCACAAATAATTATATTTATAGTCTCTTATCCCATATCTTATCTTTTTAATCTTAACTGCTCATAATAAGTGACAATAAAGATCAATTTTAGCGATATATTTTCTGTAAAACTTGGCAATACACACCATGTATTGATAAGTAAAAAAATAAGAAAGAAAATTTGTAATAAGCATAAATAGAAGATGTAATAATACAGACAACAGAGGATTTGGATTGAAAACCTGAGACCTCATAGTCTGGGAGCCTTAGTTTCACCTGTTGAAGTAGGCTATTTGACATATAGCTAGTGACTGAGAAAAAGGATACTCAATTGTATTGAGTGAGACTAATGGACTTGTGCTCAATATTTTCCGTATTGGAGATGAGTTACCTTAAAATTATAGAGCAAATATTTCATATATATTCAGAATAATCCCCATAATATGCCACAATTTTCACATAATTAAATACCATGAAAAAAAAAGACAAAAAGCCCAGAAATGGCTGTCACAAAACTGTGACTTCTCATGTAAGGTATTGCATCACTTACATACAGGCTACTCTTCCCTTATATATCTCAAGGAATACTGAAACTTGCTTCTCAGAATAATCAGCACACACTTTGGTAGGCAGTAATTCCTCTGTCAGAAAAATGAAGCATATATATATCTGCTCACAAATATTGTTTATGTATCCTTGCTCTATTCTCTTCCCACCATAATCTAGCATGGATCTCCCCAAATTTCTCCCGGCTGCAATTGGTTCAACTTCAAGTTACCGCAAAGTGTAAAACGACAACGAATATACTTGATGAAGAAAAGTTTGGACAAAAGTTCAATTAGACCGAGTTCTTAGTTCTAAAATTACAGATGCCCCCTTTTGATCATCGAATTTTTATCAAGCCTGAAAAAAATTATTTAGAAAATTGGATAACATGTGTGTGTGTGTGTGTGTGTGTGTGTGTGTAATAGACAACAAAAGGGAATAGCTATAAGATGGAAATGATTGAGAAACGAAGTATGTGAGATTTTAAAATCAAGAGGGGATATTTGTGTGATTTCATATAGTTGTAGGGGAGGATGCTATAATTATTGCAAAAGGAGGGGTGGGGGTGGGTGGGTGGGTTACCTGAATCTGACACGTCTGAGTTCTCTTCTCCCATCAGGCAGTGCTCTGATGGTAATGTACACGCCCGGCTCGTCCTGCTCCACCCATTCGGTCTCCAAATCACTGGCATTGCTGATGGATATTTCTCCAGATCGATCAGCATCACGGGACGAGCTAGTCCTCATGGATGCATCCATTAACGATGATGTTTCTGTTTTTGCCCCACTAATGCTTGATAGTTTGGGAGTTGAGGCAACACCACAAGAATCATAGTTGGACCTCGAATGCATGGACTGAAGGTCTAAGGAATCGGATGAAGACATTCCGGTTGGTCTGTTTAAGGTACGAGGCAGTGGCTCTCTACCAAGTGGAGGCGTGACAGGGCTGTCTTCAATTGATTCCATCTTAGAACTGGTGTCATCTTCAGATCTTGGAGTTGTTGGAAGAGGGAAAGCTTGCAGGTTCAGCCTCTGCACGTTGTACAGCTCCATCACCTTCTCAGAGTTCTCGGCCCACCACCTTTGAGCTTGCCATTTGTTGAACATTTCCCGGCTAATCAAACAACTCCAAGATTGATCAGAACATGTAATTCATCTGGTTGATTAAAGACATTGCATACAGTTTTCAAATTTATTTTAGGATAATTATGAAAAATTCCTTGAGGTTCGTCTGAATTACAACCTTCCCATCCACCCCCCCCCCCCCCCCCTATTGAAATCACATGGACCACCCTTGAGGTTTGTTTCCATCATACAAAATTACACCAGCCATTAGCTGCCTCAATTACAAAAAGCCCCATCTATCTGTTAGTGTTAGGAGATAACTGCAATTTCGTTAGATAGAGAGGGTTTCTTGTAATTGAAGCAAACCTCAGGGCCGTTTTAGGAGTAATGCCTTTTATTATGCAAGGCAAGAAATTAAATAGTAAAAATAATTTAGTTTTCCAGATATTGGGTGATGCCAAACATTGATGATCACCAATATGGTGGTCAAAGACTAAATGCAATATTATTCCAACTAATCAAAGCCATCATCTTTAATTATGATTCATTGGATTGTTGTTTATTATAGGAAGCCACTAAGTCGGACCTACATAAGGTTCTTAATAATTATGGTGCAAACCTGAAAATCAAACACTGGACCTCAGTGCATGTAGAGATTGGATCACTATTTATTTTCTTTTTGTGTTTTTTTTTGACTTTGCTTAGAGGGAATCAAACTTACCCACAAAATAATGCCAGAATAGAAGTATATGCCAGGAAAGAGAGCAACAAATAAAATGATTAAAATCTTTTCACGAGAATGGATCATGAGTCACAATCCATTTTAATGACCAAGATTAAGGATATCTAACCTAATACTTACAACATTGATTAATAAGATTCCTGTTCAAAAGCATGTGTTCATTACCATAAAAGAAAGGACAGTACATACAGTCAAAAAATTTCATGTATGAGAAAATTTCACGGTACTACCAATACGGAGCTAGAAATTTTTATATATAGAGGGTCTAATTTTTACAAAATATAAAAAGTATTATAATTTCTTTAGACAACAAAATTTTGAATTCCAATAAAAGCAAATATAAAATATAATTTGAAGGAGGGACGATTGCCCCTACAAGGTCTGGCGTGACTCCGTCCCTGTGGGGCCAATTACACAAATGTTCAAGGCATGCATCCCTCATATGTGGCAAACAGGCATATATATTCAACACAATCTAGGATAAAATCAGGTCTCGTACTGTTTCTTCTATTTCCAAACAAATTTCACCAAGAAAAAAACAAGAAAGCAAATACACAGCTGGACTTGGTTTCTGGTTTAGAAGCCAATCTTGTCATGACTCCCAGTTTTTGGAGTGGACAGAGGATATGCATATTTGTTTGCTATATATATATATATATATGCAGAGGTTCAATTCACAAACTAAACTGACTAGAAATAGTAACGCAAGATGACAAATCAAAGGCATAGGCGTGATGAAGATTGAAAATGAAAGCAATGGGGGGCACTGCCCGACAAGCCAACAAACAATTAGTAAAAGGGGCTTTCCAACACTATTGCCAACAGGCCCACCATAGCCTTTAAAATGAGTTTTTGCTCTTCTCGACTTTTGAAAAGGATATGTCCTTGTTTTTCTTTACTCATGGCTTCTTCATGATGATGGCCATAATTACTTCTAAACATTTGTCACTGATTTTTCCATCTCAATGATGGCTAGAAAATTTTGAAAGATCCCGCTCCTAAATTTAATTACTACGGAGTAATAAATTTATCTTCTGTCATCTATTGGAACCAGGCATTTTTATTTGGAGATAAGATTAAAGTTTTACAATATATATATATATATATTTACTAAAATTCAAAAATGTGCCCCTATAATGTAAAATGTCTTATATATATATATATATATATAGAATATAGCTAAGCAAAGAATTTGGGGCAATTGCCGTTCCAGCCCCCATCTAATTCTCTATTCAAATATATTTATATCTCAATAAAAACTTTGACATATAGTTTTTTTTTTGATACAATCAACTCAATAAATTCTCTAAATATAAATCCAAACATCACACACACACTCAATTAAAGGTGAAGGAGAGAGGATAAAAAGGTTTGAATCAAAAACCACAATGGTATTAAATTTGTCCCCATGACTGCGTTACAACCCTAATAACATGGATGATATAATTAATCTATAGCATGCAATACCAAACATGATGAATACACATTTTAAGTATTCTAGAAACAAGCATTTATCAATCGAATAGTTCTTTATTGTCAATTAGATACCAAAAATGAGCAACTATTAATCAAACAGCATTGGTTGCTAAGAATAAATTAATTGCTAAATGATCCTTTTACATTTAATTTTAGCTCATCCTCCGAATAGAATTTAGAAAAACTAAATGCTTCGTGTAGCTCTCAATCTAATGCTCTAGCTACACTTTGTTATATCTATTTTTCTAAAAAAGTAAAAAAGGAAAAAAAAAAAAAGAAAGGTGTAGACATACAATTAATTATGCCCATGTGTCAAATGATTATTAGTGGAATAGTAAAACTTAGTTGAAAATATTCACACTAAGCATGCAAAACTTTTTTACCTAATAGTCGTAAAGTACTAGATGTTGTTAACACCCAAGAACCCTCAATGATGGCGATTTAACTGTATCTATCACGCCAAATCATATTCTCCACTCGCTGCAATTAGGTACAGTCAACATTAATTATTTTAGTCAACATTTGTTTTATATTTTCTTTCTAAAAAGATATATCTTATAAAATAGTATTTGTTTCCAAGACTAATCTTACTAAAATACTTACATAAAACCATTAAAATTAATCTTTCTAATTAACATAATGAAATAACCCTATGAAAAACCAAAAAATCGAGTATATTCGTATTATTCTATCCAATTTTTAGTTCGAATTCGATTTAATTGATTTCAATAAATTATATGACGAGTGTTCATTTTTAGCTCTAAATATTGAAATGTTTTCACAAATCTTTCTTATTGGACTAGCTAAGCTTGCAATCATGTAAGTGGTGGGCATGATTCAATTGATGGGCTACTCAACAAAAGTCAATTAAATAATTAAATCAAACTAAAACCCACATTTTAGAGACACTTATAATAGTTTTTTTTTTAATTATTATTTGTTGTTAATCACTATTCGTTTCAACCAATCAAAATACGAAACCCCACCAAAAAGTAGTTCGAAATTACCAAAACAGGTACCTGAAACGAATGCGCTTAAGGTCATTGCCGCCGCGCGGCAAGGACAGAAAGGTAATTAAGACACCGGGTTCCACCTGAGCCACCCACTCCTTCGGCTCGCTCTCCTCCACGAACACGACCGCGTCGACTCGGCGTCCACTCGCCGACGCCGGCGTCCCCTCCCCACTGGAAATCCCCTTCAGCCTCGCCTCCAGCTCCCTCCTCCCCGCCGTCGAGCTCGAGTTGGAGCTCCCCGTCCGCCGGTACGACCACCGGAACTTCTCCGACGCCACCGAGTCCGCCTCCCCTCCGCCGCCGCCGTTTTTCAGCTGCTGCGCCGCGGGCTGGTTTGCGCACGGCGTGCAGTGGCGGTAAGCGCCCGACGCCTTCAGCGCCATGTCCTTGATCTATACGAAAAAATTTTCACACACCATTTTTAATTCAGAGCAAAATTCCAGATTCCATTAAACAAAAATGAGTTTCGAATTAACGAAGCAACGATTGAAAGACCTGATAGGAGAGGGCTTTAATGGCATGTTTAGTAGGGATTGCAGTTGGGTTGAGTTTTTCGCCATGGTGATGGTGATGGTGATGGTGATGATGATGATGATCAATGGACGGCGAATCACCGCCCCCCTGCTTCGAGCGTGCAATGCATGTAAGCATTTTCAATTCGCTAATTCGGCTAATATGCAGAAAAATTCTCTCCCTCTAGAAATTAGTCCCTGCACCATCGAAAATCAACAACGGAGAAAGATCAAATATATATACATACATACAAACATATATACATACACACATATATATTTACAAATAAGTATAAAAAGAGAGCACGAAAGTGATTAAATATTGAGAAGGGGACCTGAGAAAGACAAGGGGGAAGAGAGAGAGAGAGAGAGAGTGAGAGAGAGAGAGAGGAGAGACAGTAGTGAGAGTAATGGTGAACGGTGTGATGAGGCGCACTTTTAAGGCCGTTCCTTAAATTGCGCCATCGAAGAGATTCCTGTTCCTCATAATTAATTACACAATACAATTTTATTTTATTTTTGACAGTTATGCAGTACAAAATTAACGATATCCAATAAACACACTACAGTAGTATTTAATTTCCTTTTCTTTTATGTTTCTCTCGTTAATTAAAATTAAGAAAAGGATTTAGAAGAATAAGAACAAGAAGAAAACTAAGAGGGTGTTTGGTTGTGTATGAGTTTTTTTAAAATATTTAATAAAATGTTCGAGAACTTACAAGATGTGATGGAATGTTTAACAAAATTTTAAAAAAATAAACTTATAAACTCCTGAAATATGGTGTTTAAAAGTTTAAAAGTTTTTATTTTTTTTAAGTAAAGAGGTATTTATTTATTTTTTAAGATCCTACCAAATTATGTTTGTTTTCAATCAAATTAGTTATAAAATTATTATTACTAATATTTTATAAGTTACTATTAATTTATTTTATTTAAATACTTTGATAATTTATTTTTAAAATAAAATAAAAAATCTTGAAAATTTCTAAAAGTGATCGATCAATAAAAAGGGCTAGTTGGTGAGGCTTTGCTTTGAGAGTTTTGCGGCTTTGAGGGCATATAGCCTTTGCTTTTATAGTTTTATTGAGTGCTTTTTCTATTTAGGTTTGTTTATATATCTAATGTCTTTATAGGTGTTCCTCTTAAAAAAAAATTCACTAGCAAAGGAAGAATGAGTAGGCGCCAATAGTGGGTTGTTTTTGCAATTAAAATATGATGAATTTGAAAATGTTTGTTTTAACCCAATTTGATCGCAAACAACTAATTACAAAATAAGTGTCATTACAATTGTTCTCTGAGTGATTACGCCCCCTAAATATATATTAATTATATAATAAATGTAATGTACTCGCTACATGATAATTTCGATGTGGCCGAATCTGGTGTGGATTAAAATTTTTCCCACAAGTTTTTGTGCAAATTCAATTCAGTTAACTACAACCGAAAAAAAATCATATCACATGTTAGGATATTCATCGTGCGACTGGTCACTGCCATTCTTTCCAAAATATACACCGATGACAATGAGATAGCTGTATAATTAACGACACACTTTGATTAATCACGTGAAAAGATCGTCCATTTCAATACAAAAGGCATAGTCGGTGAGATCAACATCCCCGTTCCTGATAAAGATTTGAGTTCCTAGCTAACAAATTTGCGATCATATATATTTCCCTTCTTGTCTAACAACGCTAATTGCCCATTGAGCGAACCGTGCCATCTCCTCTGGTCTGGAATATCATGAATGAGGCACCCCATTGTTGAGATATCATTGTCTTGAGAGGTCAATTTACAATAAGATGGTCGTATAATCCACTCATTATATAATTACTGAATTTCACTACAAGAAAAAACGATATTTTCGGTAGAATTTTCAGGCGGAATTTCAGCGGATTTTCGTTGAAAATAATTAATTTCAGCAGAATTTCAGCGGATTTTCGACAAAAATAATCAATGATGAAATTCCAAAATACAAATAGAAAATGTAATTAATATTTAATATTTTTAAATTATATTTATCAAATTTTAATTCGATGAGATTTAACCGCCAACAATTATAAAGACATTTTACTCAACAC